>CM076575.1:1755664043-1755772242 GCA_034641835.2 Pinus albicaulis | reverse complement strand
TCCCAACTTTGGTAGGCTATTGAAATTTTGTAGATGTTCTATGCTAGAAACCATTCCTTTATTTCAGCAATCATACAAGTAGGTAAGAAAAATGCAGATAGAACATATAAGTAGATCTTACAGAAGACAAATCAGAAACAGGAAAAATGTGTTTATTCGTTTCGGCGGTCAACAGGATGCTTCAACCAGCAAAGTCTCCTTTGGTCAGCCAGCCCAGCATGTGTCACAACAACCCTCCAACCATTAGATGAGTCAACCCAAGTCAACTCTGCAAAAGTCAACGCTGTCCTGAAAAGTCAACGCAGGGGCAGCAAGCTAAAAGTCAACGCAGCAGCAAAACGGTCAACTCTTTGACCTCGATTTTTGTGCCAGGTAGTACGGCCTTCATAAATCGAACCTTCCACCAATTTTCAGCTTGTTTGGACCAAGCGTTGACCAAAGTCAACGCTGGTCAAAGTTACTGCGAAACCCTAGCAGCAGCAAATCCGTACTTCAGCTTGACCGTACAGTTTGTCCTCTTCGTCCTTCACACGTGTGGATTAAATTCGTCCTTCTTGGTAACTCGTATTCCTAGATGAGAGAGGAAGATGTGAGTTGTGATGATGATGAAAATCTCTCCAACTTTTCCTGTATATATATCCATCATGAGGGTGTGTGACACATCTGTTGGGCATCCGAGCCTACATTACAAAACTGGCCGACCTTGCACATATAATTTATTAAAATAATAAATTCAAAATATAAGTTCTGCTCATCGGATTAAGACATATTTTATATGGATTTTACACCTCTCAGAAAGAGGAATCCAACAAAAATATTAGCCTCTTAATCTGAGCATCTTAACATGGAGTTTGGACCTAGTTGTCCAAATTTAACACTCCCTCTCAACTAGGGAGAACTCCATCTATTAGTGCAATCAACATCGTGCGTCATCCCGTCGAAACTTGCTTTGCTGGCTTCTTTATTTCAGAACAGAAGTGGGTCAGTCACAAAGACATCATCCCCCGACTGACATAGTCAGTCCAGAGGTCCCAGACCTCACAAATCTTGATCCCCGATCAAGTGGTTGGACCGTGCCATCCTAGATAGAGAGTACGGCAATCTCTGATGCGTCCATCAGTCTTTGCTAATAGTCTCTAACTTTTCCACACCTCATTGGCCAAATGAGAGGTACTTCCCATGAGCCCTGAACTCAATGGGTAGGATGCATACGGGGCACAGAAAATGAGAGGTGAACCAACTCAAAATCACAACGGTGGGGTCCGAGCACACCACCAAGGTTGGCAAGCCTAGCCTTGTGGTTGCCCATAGCTCCAAGAAGCTCTCCCCAAAGCCCCCCAGAGCTCCCAGAGCTCATCGTCCAACAGGACCCACATCATAGGGTCTTTCCACGATTCCAAGATTCTCACGGAAGGTTAGGAACATGACCTTCCCCAAGGGCATTGTGAGAATATCCGCGACCTGCTCATCAGTTCCTATATGATTGAGCCTTACGGCGCCTCGCTGTACCATATCCCAGATAAAGTGGTACCAGCCATCAACATGCTTGGATCAATCGTGGAACCCGGGATTCTATGACAAATGAATCCCCCTCTGGTTATCACCAAGGATAACGGTGGCATCTAGCACATGCTCGAACAGCTCTCAAGGAGCTTTCGCAACCAAGTGACTTCACAACAGGCCATACATGTTACAATGTATTTGGCCTCAGCGGTGCTCAAGACTGCCGACTTTAGATTCCTGCCCGAAGCAGATCTTCATGTGAAGTAGCATCTAGATGTGCTCTTGCGATCCACCACACTGCCAGCCCAATCGGCATCAGTATATCCACGGAGTGTCATACTCCTGACAGTGTATCTCAGCCCATGGTCTGTCGTGCCTCAGAGATATCTCAAGAGTTTCTTGGCACCAACGCAGTGAATGTTATGATCAACCATGTGTTGACTCAAAGTGTTCACTGCACAGCATATGTTCGAACAAGTGTTCATTGAGAACATCAGGGTCCTTATGAGTTCACGATACTCAGTAGGACGGGCCCAGCAACGTTGCTCCTCAACTTCTTAAAGTTGAGTTCCATCGGTGTCGACACGGACTTACAGTCCACCATTCCACATCTTTTCAGAAGCTTCACAATATATTTTCCTTGAGAAAGGAAAATCTCTCCAGGTCTCTGCCAGACCTCCAGGCCTAGTAAATAGTGCATCAGTCCTAGGTCCTTCATCTCGAATTCAGCAGCAAGCTCCCTCTCACATTGATGAATGAGAGGGTCATCACTAGTCAGGAAGAGGTCATCCACATATAGTACTAGAATGAGAGGCTTCTCTTTCACAACCTTGAAGTATAGGTTCGGATCAGCATTACTTCGAGTGAAGCCCAGCTTCATCAAGTAACTATCCATCCTTTCTTACCAAGCTCTGGGTGCTTGCTTTAACCCATAGAGGGCTTTCTTCAACCTGCAGACATAAGTGTCTCGATCTTGAACTTCAAATCCCAGAGGTTGTTCTACATACACCTCTTCCTTTATTGCACCATGCAGAAAAGCGGTCTTGACATCCATCTGATGAAGACTCCATCCTTGCGTAGCGGCAAGGGCTATGATTGATCGGATGGTGGTATATCGTGCCACAGGTGCAAATATATCGTCATAGTCAATTCCTTCCTTTTGAGAGAAGCCACGGGCAACAAACCTTGCCTTAAACTTTTCAGCACTCCCATCAGATCCATGTTTGATTTTGTAGAGCCATTCCGCGGTGACAACAGATTTGTCCTTCGGTCTCGGGACCACATCCCAGACATCATTCTTCATAATAGACTCATATTCTTCATGCATAGCATCCTTCCAGACTTGATGCTTGATGGCTTCCTCAAAGGATCCAGGTTTTGCGAGAGAAGTCATCAGTAAATGTCATATAGTAAGAACATCCCCCCAGGGATGTTACAGGCAACATACCAGAAAGATCAGAATGGACCAGTTGCAATATCTCAGATGTCTTTGTGACACTTGAGGGGAAAGAAGGTCCCCTTGTTATGTTATATTCTTCAGCACAGCCCTTACATACACCTTCCTTGCTTCGGGAAGGGCTTTCCAAATCTACGGTGCCATAGTTCGGTTTTTCGGATAGTATCACAAGTCATAGCTCCCAACGGACTCCCTCCAACCCGATAGAGTGTACCAACCCTAGAACCAATTGAGATAGCTTCCTTGAAGCTCTTCTTCCACATGAGCACCTTTCCATCAGAGAAAGTTACATTGAATCCTTTTTCTTCCATGGCAGATACAGACACAAGGTTCTTCTTCAATTTGGGTACATAGAGTACATCTTGTAGACGGAGGACTTGTCCTTGAGACAAGTGAAGGGTCACAGTCCCGATCCCTTTTACAGGATAAGTGGCATTATCCCCAAGGATAATTTCTAGATTAGTATCCCTTTCAACCATGTCAGAAAGTGCTTCCTTGAATCCGGTGATATGTCTTGAGGCACCACTATCAATTAGCCAGACATCCATCGTGTCGGGCAGGGATGCAGCGGAGAGAGCAGATACCAGAATATACTCATTTATTTTATCAACAACATTAGACTCCTCATACCTGGTATTTCTGGACCTCTTAGAAGGTTGATTGTTTCCTCCAAAGTGAGCCTTCCTCTTTCCTTTGGATTTGTCATTTCTTTGATTCCCATTCCTTCGATTGTTGTTGTTATCGTCACTATCGGGAGAATCCTCCTTGAAGGGGCATTCTCTAGCATAGTGTCCAGGCCTATGGCAGGTGAAACATTTACCCTTCTTCTCTTGAGTCTTTGTCCTTCTTTTGTCCTTAGAACCACCAGAGTTCTTCTTTCGGGAATGAGCACCATAGGCAGCATTTCTTTCATAATCAAATTCCTTCATCCTTGTTTCTTCTTGCATACATCTTGACAGAAGCTCATCAAAGTTAGGAATGGTATTATTGTTGAGGATAGTAGTTGTGAATACTTGCCATTCATATGGAAGTCCTCCAAGTGCGGTGAGAACCATCTCACGATCAGCTATTATCTCCCCAATAGCTAGCAGATTGTTCCTGGTTTCGGTCAACTTCAGAAAGAAAGTTTGAGCAGACTCATCTCGGCCCTTCTTCATATTCTTCAACTTGTTCTTGAGGAATAGCACTTGGTTCACATTGTTTACTTGAAACATAAGTATCAATTTGTCATACATCTCCTTGGATGTGCCTAGTTCAGATATGTAGGCAACCAGACTCTTATTTATGGATTCCCTGATCAGCAACTTTGCTTTGATTTCTCCCTTCTTATACTTGTTTCTAACAGCAGCAGAGACATTGGATGGAGGTTCTTGAATCCTCCCTGTCACATGATCCAGGAGATCATGATCTTCTAATTTGAGATCTAATATCATCTTCCAGGGATGGAAGTCATCACTTCCGGTCAACTTGTCATTCTCCTTGAATTCAAGACTAGTGGAACCCATTTCCACGATGATGATTGCTATAGATTGAGTTTGTCTTCACCTCAGCTCCGATACCATGTAAAGTTTTGTAGATGTTCTATGCTAGAAGCAATTTCACTTTTATTTCAGCAATCATACAAGTAGGTAAGCAAAATGCAGATAGAACATATAAGTAGATCTTACAGAAGACAAATCAGAAACAGGAAAAATGTGTGTATTCGTTTCGGCGGTCCACAGGATGCTTCAACCAGCAAAGTCTCCTTTGGTCAGCCAGCCCAGCATGTGTCACAACAACCCTCCAACCAGTAGATGAGTCAACCCAAGTCAACTCTGCAAAAGTCAATGCTGTCCTGAAAAGTCAACGCAGGGACATCAAGCTAAAAGTCAACGCAACAGCAAAACGGTCAACCCTTTGACCTCGATTTTGTGCCAGGTAGTACGGCCTTCATAAATCGAACCTTCCACCAATTTTCAACTTGTTTGGACCAAGCGTTGACCAAAGTCAACGCTGGTCAAAGTTACTGCGAAACCCTAGCAGCAGCAAATCCGTACTTCAGCTTGACCGTACAGTTTGTCCTCTTCGTCCTTCACACGTGTGGATTAAATTCGTCCTTCTTGGTAGCTCGTATTCCTAGATGAGAGAGGAAGATGTGAGTTGTGATGATGATGAAAATCTCTCCAACTTTTTCTGTATATATATCCATCATGAGGGTGTGTGACACATCTGTTGGGCATGCGAGCCTACATTACAAAACTGGCCGACCTTGCACATATAATTTATTAAAAATAATAAATTCAAAATATAAGTTCTGCTCATCGGATTAAGACATATTTTATATGGATTTTACACCTCTCGGAAAGAGGAATCCAACAAAAATATTAGCCTCTTAATCTGAGCATCATAACATGGAGTTTGGACCTAGTTGTCCAAATTTACTGATATGAACCACCCCACCTTAAGGGAGTATTCACTGCTACATATTACACATCATGCTCTCATCCTCTGCAGCCCTGAGCAATTATGAAGAAAAATCAATAAAAGGCAAAAGGCATATGAAGAAGGGTGGAAAAACAAAGGTCGAGGTAACTCATGTACAACGATTTGCTCCCTCCTACACTCATATACCTAAGTGTGGGCTTCCCTTATTTAGCTACCCTGGCTACATAAAATGTGGCCTGGATGTTTTCCATGATCCCCACTTTGTTCCATCATTATATCATTTTCCACCTACTATTTGAGGGTGTACCATGGACATGCCAACCCCTCTAAAGGTTTAAACCACCTAATAGGGTCCTTAGCTAACCCCCTATTGCGCTTCGAAACACTTGGGCATACCAAAGCCCACTATGGAAGGGTATGCCACCATGAAGTGCCCCATTGATTTAATGACTTGTAAGCTCTTTTACTTGATAATTCTAATGATTTTTTGTATTGGAAGGCAAGGGGACGAATTGGATCTTATGCAAGATTGCAGGTGGATTCCCATTTGGGGCATGGTCTCTCTATACGAGATCCTAGTCCTCTAAAGGGCCACATTGGCACTTGTAGGGTGAGCGTTGAGAGCCATGGGCCTTAACCATAGCCAAGATTACTTCATGGATCCCCAACAACGCTCGTTGATTGCTCATAATCCACCTTTGGGAAGAGGGTGATGCAACTGGTTCAACATGCCCAGTCGGCTCCATAGATGCAACATACACTTGGCACATGTTCCAGGATCTAGAGGATTGTTCTCCGTTGCAGAATTAGGTCTTATATCATCATTTCGGCCCTTACAAATGGTCTATAGGCACCTCCGATCCATGTGGAGACACATGAGGATGACCTTGTGCCCCCACACCCACTTGGGAGCACCACAAGTTCTTGCTTGGAAAACAAGGGTCCAACCCCTTGTCCACTATGATGGGAGTCCATTTCAACATCATGGCACCATTTGGACTTCATTAGGCCTCCTCAAAGGCCCAGCAACTCACTTTGTGGATCATTTAACCCTCTTGAGAGGCAATTTCATGCATTATTGAGCTTGTTGGTGGGCTTGTCACCAAATGCTATCATTATTTTGCACATTATTTTATTCTAGGGGTTAAATTATGCCAAAATTATCTAAATTGCATTCATTAGACATTGTATAAATAGATTATGAGTTGATTCATTCTCTCATCATCACTTGGATTGGATCATTCTCTCTTGTAAGATTTTGTTGTTCTTTTTGGAGGACGAAATTGGATGAATGGATGAATTTTGATGTTTGGATCTCTCCATTTTTGTCTTGGAGCTTCACTATTGGCATATAATGATGATTGGATATACTTTTTCATACATGTAAGTACTCTTTTAATGCTATTTTACCATTTTTCTTATCTCACATGCATGTTTCTGGGGATTTTCGCTATACTAGTCTGAAATTTGTTGCTTTTCTTATGTGAAATTATGGAAATTTGTGTTTTTATAGTGTTGCATCATGCCATGGGCCATGTATGTGTTATCACACATAAAATTTCAACTTTTGATTGATAGGGTCATTAGCATAGGTGTCATTTGTCTCATGAAATTGATGAAAACTCATGAATTGATCACTATCCTAAGTTTAGAAAGTCCATTTGTCATGCCCATTACAGTTAAATCTATAAAAATCCACCTTAGGTTCACATGCATTGGTTTAAAATTCGTTTTAGCCACATGTCTGATTTTTCACAATTCTACAGTGAATATAACTGCAAACAGGCAAATTTCGCTATGGAATCACTTGACCATTTCGTAGCAAATCTGCCAAGTTTATAATTGAATACGTTGCGGAATCATGTTTTTTTGCACCAAAACAAAGGATGATGAGTTGTTAATTTCTTAGTGGTTTAGGATAAAGGTGAAGTCATATAATTGGTTATCATAGTCATCCAAGCATGCAAAAGTGTAAATACCACCCATCATTACCTTTCACTCCCTAATTTGTCATCATTCTCTCCACATTCGAATTTCATTTCTAAGACTAATCTCCAAAGCTCCTCTCTGTCATCTTCCTTTCAATCTTTGCATGCAGCAGTTGATTAGCATCCTTGAAGAGACCAACTCCACTGCCAGCTACTTGTTGTGCAATTCTGTTATTTACAGGTGTCATAGTATCAAGAAGGCTAGCACAGTGTTCAAAGAGATAGTCATGCAAAAGAAGACTAATAAAGGGAGGTTCAGTGGTCAAGTATGAACCTATGGACTTAAATTTGGTCATGGAAGACCTTAGTGTTGCAGAGGACTTCATTAAAGTTGGTTACATACATTCTGCCAGAAGGAACAAAGGAATTCTTGTGTTTTTTGACTGTTTGAGCAGTAAACTTCAAGAGACTTTTTTGGGCAAACAGAGAGGAATTCTAAAAATCTGAGAGAGGTTATTGTCAAGCATATATCAAGAAACATTAACCTCTTTCACTTTTCTCACAGGTGCTGCAAATTGGGAGATTCGAAGATGTCTTTGGGCTCTATTTTCATAATGCATTCTTTTCCTGTTTTAAACATGTTTTTCAAATGAAAATTCCGGACAGTTGGAGATGGTGTTCAAAAAACTAAGAGGTTTTTCTTCAGCACGAACTGATTTACAAAAACTCCTCCCGTTTTGCAACAATTATCAAGGATCCATAGGAGCTCATTTTTGAGCCCTAGTTTTTAGAAAAAATAGCTACAATTTTTAATGGTAGATGAACTTGCTGAAGGGGAGAATGTTATTTCTTGAGGAGGGTAAGAGGTATTTTGAACCAAGTTTGCCTTATCATGCTTCATCATATCATCTTTCAGACCCATAGGAAAAATTTTGAAGAAAAAAGGATGATTTTTGGGTTTTCTACCAATTAGGCAATTTTGTAGCGAATCTCAGGCTTGAAGCCCAGATTTTGCTACGAAATTGTTGTAGGTGACTTTTTGTCAAAAATCACAGTTTTGGGCAAAATCAAAGATGGAGGAAATCTGTATTTAGTTCATTTTGTATAACCAACACATCCAAATCAGAGAAGAAGGTTGAAAATTGGCATAGATAGCTGAAGTGGAGTTGCCACAAAATCACGCTACAAAACTGCATGTTTTACTCTGTTTTTGCAGCGAGCAGCATTAGGTAGCATTTTGGTATTTTGAAGGTGTATTGAAGATCAGCTAGCCACATGGAGGCTTTAAAGAATATCAATGGAACACTCCAACAAAAATTTGCTCCTCAACAAAGTTGTCTTTTGCTCCAGCTCAGCATAAAGACAATGATCAAATATCATGATTATATTTTCCTTAAAAGTAGGCTAGTTGGTTTCTAAATCTAGTGGGAGTATTTATGTCTTGATGATGGTTATTGCAACTCGAGCACTTGGCTATTATTGATGTAATTATCTAGTTCTACAGTTAGTGAATGTAATAAATAAGAAGTAGAGTCCTAATAGGCTTCTAATTCTAAAGTCATTAGATGTCTGTTTTAGTTCCAGGTATCTAGTTTATAGTTAAGTGAGGTGTCAAAACAAATAGTTCGATGATCTAGCCATGTGGGCAGATCCTATGTAAATGACTAAAGCCTATTAATAGGCAATACTTCAAAGAATATAGGGTTGGAGAATGTTACTTGACACTACCACTTTATAAAGTTTTTTTGATGATCAATAATATACAGTGACTGTGTTTTTCTTCTTCACCTGAGATTCTTTTTGTGTTTCAATGAGCTTTTGTCCTATGTGTCTTAATATTTTGCTTTCAATATCTTGATGTTTAATTACTCAGAATTCGTGTTTCTCATGCTCTGACTTCCTTTGAACATTAAGCCATTGAATATTTTTGTGTGTATGTTGTCCTATCATTGAAACATTACAAGCCTCAACGTCCACAAGGAGAGCCATTGTCATTGAATTTCTTAACACTGACTCCATAAGCCCAATGGTAGTAAACCCTATACATTTTTCACCTGCAATCAAACACATCCAAGACAATATCACAGAGTTAGCCATTTGATTAAATTCTAGTTGAACAAATCATAAGCTACTTTGAGAGAGCCCTCTCAGGCTGAAGAGGCTAATTTTCAGTCAAAAGTTGGTTTGAAAGAGTTACTCTAGGTTGTCTGGTGGAGCAGCCCATCTGTACCAATTTAGATATAACAGTATGAATAAGGGAATGTTCCTAGATATATTTTGTTAAAATTGTATCTTGATAACTCATCATATATTGCATATCGAAGTGTAAAGGCCTTGAAGGAATTGTCCCATGCCCTAATTGTCGTGCTAAATTGTTCTAATGGCCTCCTTGACTAAGCAAATCCATCTCAAGCATTGGAATCTCCCTGACTCCATTTCTCCCAAAGGATTAGGCACTAATCCTCCATAGGTGATCACCTTAAACATATTTTTCTCACCTTTCTCTCTTTCTTTCTAGGACTAGCCTACATAGGTCACCTAGCGCATCAATTATCTCACAATCTAGCTATCCAAACAATTTGATTTTTGGTCCATAACTGCGTTGGAGTTTTCTCTAGAGGCCCTCTAAATTTGAAACAAATCCGACGTTGTGATCTCGAGATATTGCAAGCCCTAGCTCGAGGATCGTTTCTTGCCCTAGGTCTCCCTTGACTAGTGACCTCATATGGATCATTACATTCTATTCCAAGAATATTTGTCCATTGATCCTCTTCTCTTCCACAATTAGCTCAAGCCCCTCCTTGAGTGACCAATTCCTCTTACTTGACCTAATTTTGGGTCCACTTGGTCCCGTGTGGTCTCACAACTTTCGAAGATAATTTCACAAAGACCATTTGGAAACCAAGTTTTCACAAGGGTTTTTAGGACTAGGTCCCTCCTTTACAAATCTTATTTGCAAAACCTAGCCCTTGAAACTCCCTTGGCCCTTCCTAGAGAGCCTTACACCTTGCTCCCCAAGCAAGCAAACCATATAATTGACTCTCTCTCATGAATAGACCTTAGGAATCACTCCTTATCTCTTCATTGATTCATTCTTCTAGTGATTCCCTTTATACCGGGTATCCTCCCATGCATGAAAATTCATAAAGAGCAGGGAGCTCTAGTTGAGGTGAGAGTGGGCTATTGCTCCATTGTTCCCTTGACCTAGTTGTTGCCACTTTAGGATCCCCTCCAAGGACCCCTGCTAGTTTGGGCGGTAACAGTGCTCTTGATTAAATACAAGTTTCATACCCTAGTAGATGACAAAATCTAATGGAAACATTGCAATCCCCCCAATCGTTAAATCCTGAAAAACGGATAAGTCTGTTGGATTTTGAGTGAGATCTAAAATTCTACTTTCTCCATATGAATCCAATGAAGTCGGAACCCCACTCTCAAACATCCCGAGTCATTTCATGCCAATGTTAAAAATTTAAGTAAAAGGATTCAGGAATAATTTAACATTGCCATGAATTGCATATCAATACTAGGGCCATAAGCTTGAATATTAAGCTGCCCCACTCAAAAATTCTTGTTCCTATGAAAAATTCAAATCTGAATTTCTACTGCAATTATAGATTTATTTCTCCTACTTATTTCCACAATAAGCTATTTACAAAACCCTTACAACTAATTTCGAAATAAACACTACTACAGTTATCACTCATACATATAGAGAAAAGAACAGTAAAATGCAAGCATAAGAACCAATCACAATGACACAGTTATTTTTGGACAACTGTCCCCGAAAAAACCCAATGAAGGAAAACCGATGCAGCAGATGAGGGTTTATATATTAATCTTTAGCAATAAATTCTTTACAAGGAAAGATTGGCAGACTAATTGAGAAACTTCATGAGAAAACACCTAAGATAAATTCTCATCAACACTCTGGAGAATTTCCGACACTCCAAGGACTCACTGCCCCAATCTGCGTCACCTATGCGTGTCTCTCTGCGCAAATCCTGCGTGAGATTATGTCACCCCGTGTGAGCTCTTGGCACTGTTGCTCGGTGCTGCCCTCTCCGCCCTTCTGCATCCTTCTCCCCTCGAGCCCTGACATTGTTGATGCCCTCTGCTTCCTCTGCCCTACAACTCTTCCTTTGAAATCGAATTCTATTCCTTCAGAATCAACTTTCTTTAGGTTACCGAGTGTATGCCCGTCTTGCCTTCCAAATGACCCTCAAGCCTTCTTTTATAATCTTCTCATTGATGAATCAACAACCCAGATTAGAAGTCTAATCAATGGCTAAGATTAAAACTTGACCTGATCTTCTTTCTCTAGAGGATTCACACTCTATTTTATTAATGCCCATTAATTATTTTAATAAAACATGAACCGAGTGGAATTTCCACAAACAGTTTCTGGGTTCTTTGAAATACTGGTGTCTAAGCCTCCTCACCAAATTGGAGACTTAGATCACTTTCTAATGCGACAAAAATCAACACTCCCTCTTAGTGAGGAAAGTGTTTTAGCAATTTGCCTATTGCATACTGCTCTAATCCTGAAGCATCCTCTGCGCTGCTGATGCTTGCTTGTTGTTGCCCCTCATCTACTGTGTTGTTTCCTTTTGTATTGCTACCCATGACACTGCCACTGTCACTACCTCATCTGTACTGCAGCTCCTTCTCAAATCTGCATCTGTCCATTTCTGCTACTGAAATGGATTCTTGATCATCCCCATCTTCTCTCTGAAGTAGACAAACTTTGTCTTTCCCAGAGCTTTAGTGAAGATGTCTTCCTCTTGTTCTCATGTTGGAGTGTACTACAATTGTACAGCTCCCCGCTGGACACAGTCTCTGATGAAATGACACCTGATGTCAATGTGCTTCGACCAATCATGAAACATAGGATTTTCAGAGAGCTTGATACAACTCTGATTATCACATAGAATGTAGGTCATTTCCATCTTTTCCTTGAGTAGATTCACAAGCAACTTCCTTAGCCATATGGCTTCACACGAAGTCGTGCTTGCTGCCATACATTTCACCTCAGCTGAGCTCAGAGCCACGGATTTATGTTTCCTACTGCAGCAGGAAGTCATTCCTAATCCAACACTGAAGCAATACCCACTAGTACTCTTCCAATCTACTGGTCTTCCAGCCCAATCTGCGTCAGTGAACCCACTCAATCTGATGTCATTGCCATGTGTGTATCTCAATCCAAGCTCGATTGTTCCCTGCAGATATCTGAGAACATGCTTGGTTGCTGCCCAATGTGCCCTCCTTGGTTCCACCATGAACTGCCTGAGAGTGTTGACAGCATAACATATGTTTGGCCTAGTATTGACCAGATACATCAAGGACCCTATGAGCTGCCTATATAAGGTAGGATCAGCCTCATCATCTTCGGAAGTATCACTTATTTTCCAGTTGGTGATCATTGGTGTAGCCATGGGTCTCCAGTCTTCCATCTTGAACCTCTTCAAGATTTTTGTAGCATATCTCCCTTAACCAAGGAAGATCTCACCCTTCCACTACCAAACTTCCAACCCCAGAAAATAATGCATCAGCCCCAAATCCTTCATGTTGAATTCTGCAGCTAAATTCTCCTTGCAGTCCTTAATATCAAAGGCCCATCCCCTACTCTCAAATAGTAGAGATTAGGATCTGTGTCACTCTTGACGAATCCCATCTTCTGCAAGTAGCCATCAATTCGACCATACCAAGCTCTAAGGGCTTGCTTAAGTCCATACAAGGCTTTCTTAAGCCTACACACATGAGTCTTCTGCTCATGCATCTCAAAGCCATTTGGTTGTTCGATATATACTTCTTCTATCACCCCATTCAAGAACGCAATCTTGACGTCCATCTGGTGAATCTCCCATCCCATCTGCGCAGCAAGGGATATCATGGATCTAATAGAAGTACATCTGGCAATTGGGGATAAGGTCTCTTCATAGTATATCCCTTCCTTTTCAGCATACCCCTTTGCCACAAACATGGCTTTGAATTTTTCTTGCAACATTTTTGATCTTGTAGATCCATCTTGAACCGACAACTGATCTGTTATGAGGCCTAGGAACCAACTCCCAAACATCATTTGTCATCATGGAACTGTACTCTTCCAGCATTGCATCGACCCATACCTGATGCTGAGCTGCCTCCTGAAAACTAGAGGGTTCCCCAACATGGTCTACCAAGACCTGGTACCTGTCTGGTTTCCTGCGCTGCCTCTTCTCGCTTCTGGGGGCCCCGACAAAATCCTCTACATCCTTTAGAATTTGTCGTAATTCCCTGCTCGTCCTACCACTAGTAGTGGGTGGCTCTACCTGCTCCCCTTCCTACAAGTCTTCTGGAGATGAATCCCTTGGATCCATCTGCCTTGGAGAAGCACTCGGGCTAACCTCAACTGGTCGTAGTGGTTGGACCAATGGGTCATCTTTAGACTGCGTTGCTGAAGGCATCTCTCGGAATTTTCTAAAAGCTCTTTCCTCCATGGACTTTACATCCTGCCACACTAATACCTTCCTGCTACCAGGAATGTAGATTCTATAAGCCTTAGCATTTTCATTGTACCCTACCAGATACCCCTTTTCAGCAGTCCTATCCAATTTCTTCCTCTTTTCTTCGGGTACATGCCACTACGCCACACTACCAAAGATCCTGAAGTGGCTTACCTTTGGCTTCCAATGCATTATGAGGAACCCTGTTCTGAACATATACAATTGTGTTACAAGCTTCGGCCCACAAAAATTTGGGCATGTCTTGATCATACAACATTACTCTTGCAGCCTCCACAATAGTTCTATTCTTCCTTTCTGCAACTCCATTCTACTCTGGATTATATGGAACAATCCACTCTCTTCTGATGCCTTCCCTCGCGCAGAATTCTGTGAAGTCTTTATTAATGTATTCTCCAACATTATCTGAACGCAGAACCTTTATCTGCTTTCCTATCAAATTCTCAATCAGAGCTTTAAAATCCTTGAATTAGTCAAAGACTTCATCTTTGGTCTTCAGAAAGTAGATCCAGGTTTTCCTGGAATGCTCATCAATGAAGGTGACGAAATACTCGGCACCACTAAGCTCTAGTGGACACTGGTCTGCAGATGTCTGAGTGTATCAATCCTAACACACTCTTAGCCATATTACTGCTTCTGGGGTAGGCTTCCTTAGCGTACTTCCCCAGTACGCAACCTCTGTAAACGTCATCTCGTTTGGTGCTCAGATCTGGAACTCCTGTGACTATCTTCTTGAGAATTCTCAAAGCCCCATGATGTAACTGCCCCATTCTCCTGTGCCATAGCTCATTCAAATCCTTCTCTTCACAACTGCCTATCAGTACCATTGGAGATTCGAGCTATAACTTATACAGTTTACTGCTCCTGACTTCGATTTGTGCCTTCATCTTCCAACTCAGATGTTTGACATATACTCTTTTGCCAATGAAGTAGACATCATAGCCCTTGTTTTGTAGCTGAGACACTGAGAGTAAGTTCATCCCTAAACCAGACACATGCAGCACATTAGTGGCTCGAAGCTTATTTCCAGCTTCAATTTGAAATACTATGGTGCCTCTCCCAACAGGGGTACACTTTGCCTTATTTCCCATGGTAATCTGGAAATTCATCTGCTCTTCCTGGTAGCTTGAGAAGAATTCTTGTACTCCCGTCATACGTGCAGAAGCTCCACTATCAATATACCAGACTTCAGGAGAAGTAGAGCTTGATACACAAGCAAATTCTTCTTCCAGTGTGGAGGCCAATATAGAGATGTAGTGATCCCTTTGTTCTTCCATGCTTTCCCTTTTCTCTCGAGAATTACGTGAACCCTTTCGATTTGCTGCTGCAGCGACTTCTGGACTTCATTCCAACGCAATGTCTCCAATCTTGTTCCTCAACTCAGCACTGATACCATGTGAAAAAATCAATTTTGAATTTCTACTGCAGTTATAGATTTATTTCTCCTACTTATTTCCACAATAAGTTATTTAAAAAACCCTTACAACAAATTTCCAAATAAACACTACTGCAGTTATCACTCATACATATAGAGAAAAGAATAGTAAAATGAAAGCATAAGAACCAATCACAATGACACAGTTATTTTTGGACAATTGTCCCCAGAAAAACCCAATGTGGGAAAAACGGTGCAGCAGATGAGGATTTATATATTAATCTTCAGCAGTAAATTCTTTACAAGGAACGACTGGCAAACTAACTGAGAAACTTCATGAGAAAACACCTAAGATAAATTCTCATCAACACTCTGGAGAATTTCCAACACTTTGAGGACTCACTACCCCAATCTGTGTCACCTCTGTGTGTCTCTCTGCGCAAAACCTGCATGACACTGCGTCACCCTGCGTGAGCTCTCTGTGCTGCCCTCTCCGGCCTTCTGCATCCTTCTTCCCTCGAGCCCTGACACTGTTGATGCCCTCTGCTTCATCTGCCCTACAACTCTCCCTCTGAAATCGAATTCTATTCCTTCATAATTGACTTGCTTCAGGTCACTGATTGTATGCCCGGCTTGCCTTCCAAATGACCTTCAAGCCTTCTTTTATAATCTTCTCATTGATGAATCAACGGGCCAGATTAGAAGTCTAATCAATGGCTAAGATTAAAACTTGACTTGATCTCCATTCTCTAGAAGATTCACACTTTGTTGTATTAATGCCCATTAATTATTTAATTAATTATTTTAATAAAACATGAACCGCATGGAATTTCCACAAACGGTTTCTGGGTTCTTTGGAATATTGATGTCTAAGCCTCCTCACCAAATTTGAGACTTAGATCACTTTCTGATGCTACAAAAATCAACAGTTTCCAATCTTCAATATGAATTAAACATTAACATGAATTGCATATCAATACTAGGGCCATAGGCTTGAATTCCGGAAGCACATTCTCTAAAAAAAATTGCACTCCCTGCCAATTCAGAAGCAAGGTTCAAAACTCAAGCTCCGGAGCATAGTAGTAAGACAACAACTCACAGCAGCGCCCAGGAAGGTTTCTTACTGTCACAGCAACACATGGCAAGTTTTATTGCTGTCACAGAAGCACCCAGCAAGGTCCAATGTCCAGTATTCATAGTCCAGCAGTGCCCAATCTCTACTATCCACTGTCCATCAGCACCCAACAAGGTCAATTATTCTACTATCCCTCTTCCAGCAGCACCTAGCAAGGTTGAAAAGACTCTCTCAGCATCACATAGTCTCTCCTCAGTGTCTATATGCATTAACTCTTCCCAAGTTCTCATGGTGGGCAAGTGAAATAAAGGCAAGTATGCTCAAGTTTAAAGATATTGCTTTAATGCACTATGGATGCCATCTATATCTTGATTTATGTACAGCTATGCATGCTTTCATATATTCTGCAACTAATTTGACATTAATGATGTATTTGTTGAATATAAATGCAATGTAAAACATACACACACACACATATTTGTTGAATAGAAATGCAATATAATACACACACACACACACACATGTGTGTGTGTGTGTGTGTGTGTGTGTATTATATTGCATTTATATTCAACAAATATGTGAGTGTGTGTATGTATTATATTGCATTTATATTCAACAAATACATCATTAATGTCAAATTAGTTGCAGAATATATGAAAGCATGCATAGCTGTACATAAATCAAGATATAGATGGCATCCATAGTGCATTAAAGCAATATCTTTAAACTTAATGCAATATAATACATACATACATACATTATATATATATATATATAAGACACTTCAGGATGCTTCGCTTACGACTATTTTTGGAAAATGATGCTTCAGATGCTTTGCTTCTCAAAAATGCACCCACTTTGCCCTCGCTTCATGCAACATTGATCTAGATAGATATACGAATAGAAAGATAGGCATATATAGATTACAAGAAATGATAGGCTTTTATCTTTCCAGTGCCAGAATCCAACCACCTATTAAAATGCTATTATCACAGTCATATCAGCATTCAATCATTGTCGGCCTTTCTGGAAGAATAGCATGGTAAACAAAATGCATTGGATAGCACTAGGCACATGTCGATAAAGATGGGATCTAGCAAATCAAGCTCACTAAATCAACTGGGGAAATAAAGATATTTGGAAATATTGTTTTACAAGGATCTTTTACAATTAGTCAATGACACATAAATGACAGGTATGTCAATAAAAATGATAAAAATTTGTGCAAGTTTGAAATTCAAAGTCAAACAAAGGACCCTTGATGACAACTCAATGACTGGCATCGGAGAAGAATAAAGCAATAAATTAAGGAAGGAAAAAGGTGATGATTGGCCTTGATGGAGATTCTTTTCAATGATCAGTAGAAACTTGAGTCGTTTTGTTTTATAGTGTGTTTGGCCTCTGCACATGTTGAAAAAGTCTTTTCAATTTAATCCAGAAATAACAACTAAGCAGGATGTTGACTATCCAGGTTGGTTATATTCCATACACGTCAGATGATAGTATGCATTCCATTTATATACATTCTACAGTCATTTTGGTCTACATTACACATTTGTGCAATGACAGAAGGCAAATCCACATCAATTTGCATTAACAAGAATATATCTAATTTATGATCCATAAGAGGGAGAAAAGGATCAAATGGAACTACCAGTGAACCCTAAACACTGCAATAAATGAAGAAAGTAACAGCTCTAATGCAACACACTCCTTAGTGAGAAAGATGCCTAGCACAAGTCCACTGAAGAGAGGAATATGCAATAATAGTCATTATAACCCCAAGTGCACTAGAGAGAGAATAACTAAGCACAAGAGAAAAATTAACCCATGAACAATAGAAAATGCCAAAGATGTAGGTGCCCTTGGGCCAAAATAAGATTGATAAAGGACGATGCACATAGGTCAAAGAATGATCAAGATAGATCACAAGATGAGATTACAAATGACTCCTGAGTATGTATCTATACACAATCCAAGAGATAGGGCAACCCCCCACAATCCCAAAAGGAGGGTTTATGGACCTACATAACAAGTTGACTAGACCAGTGGGCAGCTTTAACCAAAACCTAGTATTATAATAAAAGCTTATAAGTTGCCATTAGCCACATACATTATGATTCATATCGGTTTGCAATAGCCACATGTGAGAATTATATCATTCTCAACATGTTGCAGAGTGGAACAACATAAAATATTTACTGAGAAAAAATCATCAGAATTCTTATTTGCTCAGCTTGCACATATATATGTCCCAAACAATAGATAACTACCAGTAGTTTGTCAAGTAACACTGATTTGATTTATAAATTTTTGCAGGCAACAGATAAAAATTTGCATCTATCACAATGAAACGAGAATATATTTTTTTTAAACACCACAAAACCAAACAAATGATCTGGTCATAAAAATAATGTCAAATTGCTCACCAATGCTGCTTTTTCAAGATGAAGACATATCGTATCTAAAGGCAAGCTAACACCATCTCCCGGGTACAACTTAGATCCAACTCTCCTTAGCACAGAACAACCTTCTGCTACACCACCTCTACTGAGAGCTTGATCAAGCAATCTAGCCCATGTTTCCCGCATAATGCCACTATCAGGATCTCCAGCATAATTTGAGAAGTGGAGAATTTCCAAACAAATCTGAGATCATGCACAAATCTAAATAAGAGAGAGACTTAAAAAAATAGAAACCTTTTTAAGAATAAATCCGTACATATATCCCTTCAGAACAGAGTGCCATAGCAATTTGATCCCTTGTGGTTAATTCTAAAAAAAAAAATTAGGTGTTTACACCCAAACAGGAAATAAATGAGCAATGTACAAATAATGTGAGTGCATCCATTTGAAAGACTTTTAACTATACTAATAATGTTTACTGCATACAACTTAACAGTGAAAAAAAACAACTGAAGGAATCGCATTGATACAAGAAATGAGAAAAATTGAGAAATTTTAACCACAATATAATAACCTAATTGCTAATCACCAATCATCAATCTCTCGCATTGAACAGGTTACAACATCTTTAGTGTAGCCATCTCTAGCACTGATCTTCATTTGACTCGCCCAGTTTAGAAAAGATCTCCAAGGAGCTGACCTGATTCACATCTCTTACAACATTTGCTCAAATCTTATTCAAAGGGAACAATGTTTATCAAATTAGTGGATGCCTCAAACAAAGTTCAGAGTTCCCAACTGATTCACGAAATGATGCAGGAAGTTGTTCAGGAGGTGGGAGACCAAAATGTTGTACATATTGTTACCAACAATGCAGCTAAGGCTGCCGGTTCACTTTTTGAAATTGGGCAGCCCTCTGTATTCCAGACCTCTTGTGCTGTGCATTGTGTAGATTTAATGATTGAGGACATTCGTAAAATTGTTTGGATACAAGGATGTGGATAAAGCAAAATCCATAACGAAATTCATTTACAATAACACAAATGCGCTTAGCACCATGAAAATATACAGTTAAGGTAAGAAACATTTTCATCCCACACCGACCAGAGTTGCAACAAACTTCAACTTCTTGCAATCCATGCCTGAACAAAAGATAAATCTCAAGAGAATGATTTGTAGAAATTTGATAACCCAACCCCGGTTTTCAGTTTCTCCTCATTTCTCCCATAAAGTTAAATGTCCATTCCCATAGCCATACATTCAACAAGGTGGAAAAATAAATATTTTCTGAAAACACTAATTCTGGAAATTTCACAATGCTGAAATGCATAAATAAAAACTCAGAAAAATAAATTAGCGACACGCAGAATTTTGATACGTTGATTTTTGTTCAATGTGACCCTGGAAAAACCCCCTACAACTCTTAGGGAAAACTAGTTCGAAAGCTCCTCCTTATTTTTGATAAATGCATTTACAGTGAGAGAAATTACACAACAAAAAATTGCAGCAACCTCATAAATATACTTATCTCGAAAACCGTGCAAAACTCTGCCTTGATTTTCGTGCCAAATACAAACAGAAAATATCAACAAAAAGTACAGCCTTAAATGCTATATGGACAGCACCGAAAACAATGCCGAAACAGCTGTACGACCTCCTCCGAAATCTGTGCAAATGCTGCTTCGATTTCTGTGTTGTACGGCTGCTTTACGGACCTCAATTTCCGTACCTCCTTGCTATTGTATGGACCTCGAAAAGTATGCTGCAATAAATGTTGATTTTCCTCCCTTGAAATTCGTGCCCACTTGCCTTGAACTTCGTGCTCTGTCCTTGCTGTACGGATTTGCTGAATATAAGTGTTACTGCCCTCCTTCTCACTGCTCAGAAATTCTCCCTTGCTTTCTCTCCTCCTCTCTCAATCTGCTCATCAAAGAATGAATGACCTTTTCCCTCATTTTCCTCCTTTAACCTAACCCTAAGTGACTTTTGGGGAATCCCTAAATGTAAAGGCTGAGATAGTTTTAGATCTAAGGCTGAAATTAAATGCTCATTTAAATCTCACTTTCTATTTTTTAATTCACCCCACTTTAATAAAGACCCACTTAGTCATTTATTTCCAAAGTCACTTTTCCTTTCTAATTTCACATTGACTTTATTAAAGTCTCTTTAAAATTAGACTTTAGTAACTTTATCACTTAAAGTCACTTTTAAATTAGATTTGACTTTATAACTTTATAAAGTCACTTTAGGAGAAAAATTAAATTCTTTTGGACACTTTTCCCTAGGCCAAAGATCAAAGCCTTACGGAACCACCTGTCCTCCGGTAACCAAATTTCAACACTTTTACCGAAGAAGGTGTTCCTCACCACACCCATCTTGTCTCTGAAGTAGACATGCTTGCTCCGTGGTAAGCCTTTGGTAAGAATATCTACAACCTTCTCATCAGTG
Source organism: Pinus albicaulis (assembly GCA_034641835.2). Classification (NCBI taxonomy): domain Eukaryota; kingdom Viridiplantae; phylum Streptophyta; class Pinopsida; order Pinales; family Pinaceae; genus Pinus; species Pinus albicaulis. Next base: position 1,755,751,125 of record CM076575.1, on the reverse strand, counting down.
GGAATATACTCAAGCTTCACAGCTCCCTTCTGAACATGGTTTCTGATGAAATGATATTTGATCCAAATATGCTTTGACCTGTCATGAAATATTGGATTCTCTGTGAGTTTAATGCAACTCTGATTATCACAGTATATCACTGAAAGTCTCAACGGCTAACCAAATAAGCCAAACAACATCTTGCGAAGCCAGATGGCCTCACAACTAGCTAGACTGGCTACCATGTACTCTGCTTCCGCTGAACTCAATGCTACTGACTTCTGCTTCCGACTGAACCACGACACCACTGTCGAACCCAACCCAAAACAGCACCCTAAAGTGCTCTTCCTATCAGAAGCACAACCTGCCCAATCAGAATCAGTGTAACCTGCCCAATCAGAATCAGTGTAACCTGCCTATAATCCAGACCATAATCCACTGTCCCCTACAAGTACCGCAAAATGTGTTTTGCAGCAACCCAGTGCACCCTCTTGGGCTCACACATGAACTGACTCATCGTGTTGACCGCAAAACATATATCTGGTCTGGTGTTGACCAAATACATCATGGAACCAATCAGCTGTCTATACAAAGTGGGGTCCATCAACTCGGAATTTGAAGCGTAAAGCTTCTTCCAGTTGGTGATCATCGGTGTCGACATGGGTCTACAATCCTCCATGTGGAATCTACCAAGGATGTCCACAATATACTTCCCCTGTCCCAGGAAGAAATGCCCCACCTCCTGCCACACCTCCAAACCCAAAAAGTAATGCATCAAGCCAATGTCCTTCTTCTCAAACTCCGATGCAAGATCTCTCTTACAGTTCTCTATGAGTCTCTCTGCATCCGTAATGACCAAGTCATCCACATACAGCACCAGAATGAGAGGCTCCTCACCTATCACAATAAAGTAAAGGTTCGGATCTGCCTCACTCTTTGTGAAACCCATCTCCTGCAAGTATTTGTGAAACCCATCTCCTGCAAGTATGTATCTATCCTAGAGTACCAAGCTCTGGAAGCTTGCTTCAGGCCATAAAGGGCCTTCTTCAGTCTGCACACATGGGACTCCTTCCCATGCACTTCAAAACCCTGTGGCTGCTCAATGTACACCTCCTCCTGTATGAAGCCATTGAGAAATGTGGTCATCACATCCATCTGGTAGATCTTCCAACCCATCTCTGCTGCTATCGATATGATGTAGCGAATCGAAGTATATCAAGCCACGGGAGTGAAGGTCTCCTCATAATCAACTCCCTCTACCTGCGAGAACCCTCTAGCCACAAACCTTGCCTTGAATTTCTCAATGCTGCCATTTGCAGCATGCTTTACCTTGTAAAGCCATCTGGAAGTAACCACGGATTTGCCCTCAGGCCTCGACACCACCTCCCAAACATCATTCTTCATGATAGAAGAATAATCCTCCTGCATGGCCTCTCTTCAGACCTGCTGGCTAGTTGCCTCCTCATAGCTAGAAGGCTCAGAGTCAACAATGTTGGCAACCATTGCCATATAGCTACAAAACCTATCAGGTGGTCTGCTCTCTCTGACCGGCCTCTTTGGCCCAGCAACAGAGGTGGCCTCTCTAAAGGTATCCTGAAGCCACTTGGGCTTCCTCTTCCCTGAGCACACTTCTACCACCGGAGAATGAAACTACTCCTCCTCATCAAGAGCCTAAACTTCTCCTCCTCATCAAGAGCCTGAACTTCTGACTGTCTGTCGGATGTCCTCCTGCCTGAACCTGAACCTGTAGACGCTGAAGTACCGTGTGAACTGTCCATCAGTGGACTCCCTAGTGAATTTCTTTGCGGACTGCTCTGCATGCTGCCCGAAGCACCACCCCTCTGACTCTGTGAGCCACTGCTCACTGATGGACCTGACACCGTAATCGATGTACCTCCAGATCCTCCTGATCCCTACGACTGACTCAGCTGCTCCTGAGAGTCTGGCTGATCCAGATACTCTAACTCCCGTGACCTCTTGAAGGCCCTGTCCTCCTCGAACTTCACATCCCGCCTGACAACAACTCTTCTCTGTGCGGGAATATAAATCCGAAAGGCCTTCGAGGTCTTACTGTAGCCCACAAAGACACCTTTCTCTATGGTGGGCTCTAGTTTTGTCATCTTCTCCTTGGGTACGTAGGAATATGCAATACACCCAAAAATACGAAGATGACCAATATCAAGCTTCTTCCCAGAAAAAGCCTCCTCCAGAGTCACATGCCCCAAGGCACGATGCGGTCTCTTGTTCTGCAAATATACAGCAGTGTTGCGGGCCTCTGCCCACAAAAACAATGGTAACCCCTGATCATGTAGCATGGCTTTGGTAGCCCCTCCGATGGATCTGTTCTTCCTCTCTACAACCCCGTTCTGTTGGGGGTTGTAAGGAACTGTGAACTCCCTCCTAATGCCTGCCTCCGCACAATAATCAACAAACTCACCAAGGGTGTACTCTCCTCCATTGTTCGACCTCTCAAAGACTTGATCTTCCAACCTGTCTGAGTCTCCACAAGAGCTCTGAACTCCTGAAACCGCTTGAAGACCTCAATCTTGGTCTTTAAAGAAATAAATCCAGGTCATCTAGGAGTGATCATCAATGAATAAAACATAATACTCATATCCACTCAAGGAAACATGAGGCACCCGACCGCTCACATAGGAATGAATCAAATGAAGTATCCCAGTCGATCTGCTGTCACTGCTGGGAAAAGGGGATTTGGCAAACTTGCCCATTGCACATCCTCTGCATGTATCAAAATGATCAATACTGAAATCTGGCACACCTGTAGTGATCTCCCGCAATGTCCTCAAGGCTCCATGATACATGTGCCCCATCCTGCAATGCCAAATCTCACACAGCTCTGAACTGCTAGCTCTGCTGCCGATACTACTACTCAATGCCAAAAGGGGCTGAAAAGCAAACTAGTACACCTTTGCATGGCATACACCTATCACTCTAGCTGAATCAGCTGGAGCGCCCCTGGGATATATCAGCACATGTCCTCTCCTGAACAATATCTCATATCCTCTGTCCTCCAATGCTGAGACAAATATGAGGTTCTTCCTCATCCCTGGCACATATAGAACATCTGACACCTTCAACGGAGGTTTGGGTTCCCTATCAAATGTCAATGTCCCCACATCGACTGCTCTAACAACACTGTCATCTCTGAGTACTACCTCTATATCAGTGCCACTCTCTAAAAGCTCTAAGAAATACTCATGGACTCCTGTCATATGACGTGAAGCCCCACTGTCAACATACCAGATACCTGAAGATGCTCCGCTAGTGGAGGGAAATGCACACTCCCTCTCAACCTCCATGGCAGGTGATCTTGCACTAGTGGACTCACAAGCAATGAACCCAAACTCCCAGTCAAAGCTATCCATAAAGTCCTCTATCGCTGCTGATGTTTCCATGCTCTGGTTCTTCCCCTTCTTCTTTCCGGACACACAACTACATAGTGTCCCATCTTCTGACAATTCCAACACTTCACCTTGGAATAGTCCTTCTGCGTGTTCCCCTGTTTACCTTTACCTTTGCCTTTGCCCCCACCAACACTTGTGGAGGCTTGCTTCTTTCCCTTGCCTGTCTTGCCTCCTGCCAACAGTGCTACATCCTCATCCTGCTCAACTGGTTTGGCTACCCCAAGTTGGCTCTTTCTAATTTCTGTCTGTAAGCAATCATACCAGAACCTCTCCCAAGAGGGAAGGGTCTCATGTGCACAAACCCCATCAGCAAAGTTCAGCCATGAACTGGGAAGGCCATTCACTGCAATCCGCACCAACTCAGTGGGTGGGATGACCTCTCCAACTGTTGCCACTGCATCTCTCACATTAGTAATCTTTGTGAGATATCCAACTGCACTATCAGTCTTACCCATCTTAATGGTCTTCAGCTTCTCCCTTAAGACCATTTTTCTGTTCTCATTGGTACTCTGGTAGATATTGGTCAATGTTGTCCACATCTCATGAGCATATCTCTTTCCTCTCACATAAGGAATGCAATGGTCTTTGATTTCATCTAGAATCAGCCTCTTACCCTTGTTATTCTTTTTATTAAAGATTGTCAACTGAACAGCATCAGTGGGCACATTAACAGGGTTCTGTGCGGTATGCACCATGATATCCCAGACTTCTGCCTCCTCAAAGATGCTCTGCATTTTCTCTTTCCATACACTGTAGTTACTATGTCCATCCAACCTATCATCCACCCTCAAGCCCAAAGACATGCTTGTTGTCTTAAATAAACTGAAAATAACATTGTTGTAGTAAAGGTACTGTTTTCTGTGTGAAAAATCAGCTTGCTGTGATTTTTCTTCTTGCTATCCCAAACTGCACTTTCAACAAAATAGCTTCGATACCATGTAGAAATTTAATAACCCAACCTCGGTTTTCAGTTTCTCCTTATTTCTCCCATAAAGTTAAATGCCCATTCCCATAGTCATACATTCAACAAGCTGGAAAAATAAATATTTTCTGAAAACACTAATTCTGGAAATTTCAGAATGTTGAAATGCAGAAATAAAAACTCAGAAAAATAAATCAGCCACACACAGAATTTTGACACGCTGATTTTTGGTCAATGTGACCCTGGAAAAACCCCCTACAACTCTTGGGAAAAACCAATTCGAAAGCTCCTTATTTTTTATAAATGCTTTTACAGTGAGACAGAAATTACACAGCAAAAAATTACAGCAACCTCATAAATGTACTTATCTCGAAAATCGTGCAAAACTCCGCCTCGATTTTCATGCCAAATAAAAATAGAAAATATCAGCAGAAAGTACAGCCTTAAATGTTGTACGGACAGCACTGAAAACAGTGCCGAAACAGTTGTATGGCCTCCTCCGAAATCTGTGAAAATGTTGCCTCGATTTCCGTGTTGTACGGCTATTGTATAGGCCTCGTTTTGCGTGTTGTTTGCTGCTGTACAAAATCCAGAAAACCAAATTTATCTCTCCCTATACAAACCTCGATTTTCGTACCTCCTTGCTGTTGTATGGACCTCGAAAAGCGTGCTACAATAAATGTTGATTTTCCTCCTTCGAAATTCATGTCCACTTGCCTTGAACTTCGTGCTCTGTCCTTGCTATATGGATTTGTTGAATATAAGTGTTGTTGCCCTCCTCCTTGTCACTACTCAAAAATTCTCCCTTGCTTTCTCTCCTCCTCTCTCAATCTGCTCATGAAAGAATGAATGACCTTTTCCCTCATTTTCCTACTTTAACCTAACTCTAAGTGACTTTTGGGAAATCCCTAAATCCGATGGCTGAGATAGCTTTAGATCTAGGGCTGAGATTAAATGCTCATTTAAATCTCACTTTCTATTTTTTAATTCACCCCACTTTAATAAAGACCCACTGAGTCATTTATTTCCAAAGTCACTTTTCCTTTCTAATTTCACATTGACTTTATTAAAGTCACTTTAAAATTAGACTTTAGTAACTTTATCACTTAAAGTCACTTTTAAATTAGATATGACTTTATAACTTTATAAAGTCACTTTAGGAGAAAAATTAAATTCTTTTGGACACTTTTCCATAGGCCAAAGATCAAAGCCTTAGAGAACCACCTGTCCTCCGGTAACCAAATTTCAACATGATTTTGAGACCTGTGTCGATCACATCTAAATATGGCAAAACCCTTGGAAGTCATTGAAATTGTTGTTCTCATGCTTAAGGATGGTTTCTGGAAAGATGTCAAAAGAGATTATTGTAGTGAGAATCATTTGTCAAAATGCTCAGGTACTTGAACTTTTTCAATGTTCAGAATCAAACTTTATTTTCTTTTCAAACCTCATTTATTTCAAAATCTGGATGTTTGACAGTTCACTTTGACCTTTCATGATGGTGACAGTGACAAACCTGATATAGGCTCATTTACAAGGGAATGAATCTCACCAAGGAAGCCATCAAAAGAAGACAACAGAATGAGGAATTCAATTACATGCCTCTTTGGGATAATATGATTGATGAGAGATGGGGCAGGTAGTTCCATTACCCGTTATATGTTGCTGGGTAAATGTTTAACCCACCATATTTTTATGATAAGGTTTTAAGACCAAATTTACTGAGATGGTGAGGTCCGTAGAGGACTTATGACATGCATCTAAAGGCGCATCTCTAGTCAAGACAGTCAAAGTCCCCTCCTTGCCCGAATACAGGATTATAGGGCACCTGCAAAATTGTTTTCCTATGCAAACACTATGTGCGAAAGAATAATTTTGCCAGATACCCTTGAGAGCTTGAACAATTCATTGTACTTTCACTATTCTATTTGTTTTATTAAATTTATCATATTTTCACTGACATCAATATTGACTCCTGAACCTTTGCCACTTGCTAGCTCTTTGGTGGCAAAACATTGACAGGGATATGCCAGACCTTAAGAAAATTGCAATTCAAATTTTAAATCAGACGTGCTGCATACACACTTGGAGCATGTTTAAGAAAATACATTCCAAGAAACTCAGACGATTAACACAAAAATGCTTAAATGGCTTTGCAGTAGGAAAACAGAAGGCCAGAAACATGAGACTTGGCTCAGTTAATCTAAGCTTAAGCATTTGAATTTGGAGATTTGATCTCAGTTTCAACTTTCAGTTTAAATAGTAGAGTTCACATTTCAATGTTTCTTGATGATGAGTGGTTTGGATCATTCAGCAATCGACCTGGAAGAGCTACATCCTACATCAGATTGGCTTCTATCAGAGGAGACTCCTCTTTTTTCGTCAAAAATGCTCATATGCATGTTTAACAAAAACAAATGAAAGCAGACATGGCCCAAACAAGTTAAATTGAACAAGATAGAACATTACCTCCCAAAATTCAAAAGGGACTGCATACTCATTATACACCTGTGTAATACTTTTTAGCTCTAGAGATATCTCTGTAGCCTTTTCCTTTGCATTTTGTGCAAGAGCATCTTCAGCTACAATGTTCCTTGCAGGAAATGGGTCATTTGAAGGTGAACTGTCACCTAGTCCCGCAGTTTCAACCCTTGACGCTATTCGTTCTAATTCTTCCTTGATTTTCATTTGGAAACGGAGTACAGCAAGTTTTCCTTCCAGAAGCTCCAGCAATCCATTGTCACAATGGTCAACCATAGAGTTCACTGTGGCATGGGTACTGCACGCACTCCTTGCTTGCAGTACAGCATTACTGAGATACTGATATCTGCAAAACAATGCAACAAAATAATTAATAAAGCTGCATATACACATTTTTTTATGGATGATTTAGGAGATATCTAGTGTCAACTGACTTAAGTCCTCAGTACAAGATGCTTTCCTGGGAATGAAGAGCAAGCAAATCTTTGACATGCACCTGATTCTACACTCTTATTGGTTCTACATATAATATAATTCAGCTTTCACAAAAACCGAAACAAAACAAAAAAAAACCACTCACCATTAGACAAACAACTATGGATTCATTTCCCCCTTCTCTCTATTTTGAAAATGTGGAATGGGAGATGCAGGAGGAGTTTAGGGATGACGGAAAACTAACCTTTGCTCTAGTGTCAACATTTCACCACCTTCTACTTGCCTCCTTTCTGATAGCCTTAAGAGTACATGTGCTGCAAGCACATGTTGCCTTTTGTATACATAGTAACGAGCAAGAAGTTCCAGGTATTTGGCTTGCTCAAGATTCAAAGCTTGTCGCGTACGAGTAATGGATGAAGGAGCAGAAGGCATTGCTGATTTGATTATTAAGTTGCCAGACTGTCAGAGGCAAATCAAATGACATCAGAACTTACTGTAAAATCAAACAAGAAATCAGTGGTGATCAAGAACTGTTTAATTATTGATGTTTACAGACTAACCTTGACCCTAGATTTTAGATAGCTACATCAGACAGAAGAAATAGGTTAAGATACAAAACAAATTAGAATACAATTTCAATTACGTTAGAAACTGCTGTGCCCAACAAGTCACTAAGAACCCTATAATACTCGGAAGAAAAATATTAATAAAGCAAATAGAGTCAATAACATGCCACTGGACACATCTTTCTATCGTTCCCAAAGGATTAAAAAAAATAACAGGACCAGAAGAAAGTGAACAGCACATTTCTATAATTTAATTTTCTATTCTAAAGAAATGCCCATACCTTTGATTGCTCTCGACTTGCACTCTGCAAGAAAGGTACCAGATCCGGTCCTGCAAGCTCCAACAGTTCATTCTCAAGCCCAAGTTCAATCATTGTTCGGTACAAATATTCATGAAAAGCTTGATCAGGCCATCGAACACTAAGCTGAATAATTTGACGTATATATCGTTCTTGAGATGCTTGGTCCAGCAAAGGCCGGCTTGCAGTATGTCGGACAGGAGATCCAAACTCTGTATGATGTCTTTTCTGACCAGGTTCACCTTTTAATGATCGAAGAGCATTCATCACAACCTCATAACACTGCTCTCGCAGGGCAAGTGCAGCCTGTCGACGATTCGGATCAATTTGTTCATTAATCGCATCCTCTGCAGGATCTAGAGCCCGGGCCTTTTGGAGGGGAAGCTCCACAACTGCTTCATAGAATCTACAACCAAGAATATCAACCATATTATCTACTATACTTTGTTAGAATAACCAATAAAGAGGCATATATCAAATTTAATAACATAAACTTGGCTTTGAGATCAAGAGGGAAACAAACTTAGCAGAAACTCACAATACGAAATTAAAGCAATGGATCAAGCCAACATTCAACCCCCATATTGCCAATAAATCATATTTCCCAAATGGTTGTCCACAATGAAATTCCATGGAATGACAAGCACAAGATTAAAGACTTTGAAGATGCTCAAGAGTTGAAATGAATGTCAATGAACTATCTTGATGTCCACTAATGACCAAAATAGGTCAAAGGCACTGTAGATGATCTGAACAAGAAAAATTGGGTATCGGTACAGGCTTTTGGTTGAATAGCATGGGAAATGTTCGAAGGAATAGATAATGAACGAAACCAACTTGTTATCATGAAGGGCCCCATGTCACCATCATTCATGTCCATTTCCACATTCAATTTGTTTCAAGCCAGATGTGGGAGAGAATTGAACCCGGGCAGTATGTCATATATATATATATAACCATGTATTAAGAAAAATATTGGACTTTCTTGAGACCTTTTTCCTAGGGGAGAAAAGAAAAAAAAAAACAAGAAAAGAAAGAAAGAGGAGGAGAAATGACTCCAAGGGAAAGCTGAAGGGTTGGAGATGTCTGACCTTCCAGCTATCCCCTTAGCTGAGCCAGTCTCCTATTTCCTGTTTCCCAACATGGGTAAAAAGGTTTTTTTGGCTGTGAATGTAAGAGGACACTGCCCAGACTCACTGCGGAGCTTAGAGATGAACCAGATAACTTGCCCATTGCTACATAATAAAATGCCTGGCTGAATCCAATTGAATGCTGGTTTTCCCATTTGGATTTCCAGGGTAAATCATATCTCAATATGTGTGTTTTATTTTCATCTATTGAGATTGATGCTTTGTTAATTCTTTGGTCGGGTTATTGAGTTAATAGTTTTGTGCTAATGGCTGCTCTGTTGCTTGCTAACCTTTGTTGAATATTTAACGAGCTAAGTGTTCAGTATTTTATTGTGTGGAAGGTTGTCTATCTGATATAGTAGTTTAATGGAGTATACCCATCTCAACAGCTGTCTTTTCCCCACCGTTGAGTGATTCAGGAGTTGGGAAATCAACAGCTTCCATTCTAGAGTTGTTGCTATCTACATGGAAGCTGCTAATTTCGTTTCAAGAGCTGTTGGAAAAATTTCTCACTCCCCAAGCATTCACATTTGCACACCAGTCGTACATAAACATCACAGTTCTCTTCATTGCCAAGCATTTTTCCTTGACCGATAGCCTGTAAAAGGATGATACTCCACATTCTGGTGTTGTCAGGGCAGGTTTTCTTTGCCCATGAGCCATACCCAACGTTTTTTTGACATTGTCACTCATCCAACTCACCCTCTGTACATTTTCATCGTTGCTGCTCATTCAATCAGGCCTTTGGACGTTTTTCTTCATTGCTGGCTACCAAATTCACCCTCTGAGCATTTATCTTCATTGCTGATCAACCCAATTCATGCTTGAGCATTTTATTTCATCACTGGTCAACTTGCTGGCCAATTTCCTCTTCCTTGGTTGATTGGACACACCCTTGGTCGAGTTCCAGTCAATTTCATCTTCCTTAGTCGACTGGACACACCATTGGTCAACAGCTACTTGATTTCCTCTTCCTTAGTCGACTGTACATGCCCTTGGTCAACAGCTGGTAGATTTCCTCTTCCCAGATGTCTTGTCAATTAGTTGGTCAAACTTACATTTGGCTGGTTGGGTTTATCTTGGATAAGAAGAAATTTCAATCTTCAGGAAATAAAAATTACTGCTCCATCAACTTGTAAACTCTAAGGACATTTACAGACATATTGTGGACAAAAGAGTAGTGTTTATTCTTTGACTGAGGGAATGTTCCACAGTGGCAAAATGGATGGGCTATGAGCCCTCCATTTAAGGATAGGTAAAGTAATTACCAAAATGGCAGTATGGGGAGTGCAACAGACATCTACCAACAGTAATAGAAAACCCAGAGCTAAGAGAACAAAAATGAAACACCTATATATCAAATCAAATAGATCCAGCTACTGGTACAAATGCAAGTAGCAGAAAGATAGGTTGTGTTACCCACCGAAATTGGGTGACCCCATAGGAGAATTTTCCTCCTAGATTGGTCTTCAGCCGGCAGCCAGCAGCCCTTGACAGCCACCAGTGTAGCCAATGTATTGTGCCATTTGATCTCCGCGCCCTAAGCCAGTCATATGTCTCACTGCCCATTTGTCTGGAACATATGTTTGAAGGTGGGCGATCCAATCCTAAAGGTATGTTTTTCATTGTGCAATAGAGTGCTTATGCTTCTTTTTCCTTGGGCACTTTGGGCATAGAATATTGGGTGACTTGGAAGAAGGAAAGGTTTTGACTATAGTTTTGTTCCCTCACATTAAATGGGGGGTTAATCCTCAATCCTAGTCTTGTGGGATCCCCCCTATTGGCTTATATTAGCTTCAAGAAGGGCACTACTTGCGATTTTGGTAGTGTGGTCCATGTTACCCACCACCATGTGGGTGATATCCATAGGAGAAAAAATTTCTCCTATATGGTCTTCAATCGGCAACCAACAACCCCTTGCAGCGACCAGATAGCTCGATGTGCCATTTTCTCAGCCACCCAAGCCAACCATGTGGTCCCTCGTCCATCTGTTATGATCGTATGTTTGAAGGTGGGCCTTCCAACCCTAAAGGTATGGCTTTTCATTGTGTGATTGGCTACTTTTGTTTACTTATCATGGACACTTTTGGGCATGGATTTGTGGCAAGATTCGGAGGAAAGAATGGACTAGGTCTGTACTCTTGTCTCCTCTGTCCCTTTTGGTGGTTAACCTTGTATTCTAGTCCCGTGGTATCTCTTTTACTGCCTACTAGGCTTTAGGGATGGTATTACATGGGAAACCCCGATTTTGTTTGTGTGGTCCCACTTCCTCATATCACATATATCATCCCCCTCCATTCATTATAACCCCATTCATCACTTTTCCCATCCGGGTCCACATTTGTCCACTTGGTCCACAAGGAGTTGGCCTCCCCCTCCCCTTTTCCACACCTTGGGTCTGGCCTGGAATGATGCCACAGAGGTTGATACAACTAAAAAGAAAAGAAAAAACATATTTGGCCACTCTCAACAGGAAATTGTACCATAAAATGCAAAATATGGTATCCACTATTATACCCTACACATCAGGTCTCATCCCCTGGAGCCCCAAGCAATTATGAAGAAAGGCTGGAAAAACAAAGGTCGGGATAACTCATGACCCATGATTGCTCCCTCCTACACTAATATACCCAAGTGTGGGCTTCTCCTATTATAGCTACCCTTGTACAATGGCATGTGGCATGGAGCCTGTTACCCACCACTTTGTGGGTGATATCCCTAGGAGAAAAAATTTCTCCCAGAGTCAGCTGCCAACAGCCCCTTGTAGCCACCAAATAGCTCGATGTGCCATTTTCACCGCCACTTGAGCCAGCCTTGTGGTCCCTCGCCCATTTGTTGTGATCGTATGTTTAAAGGTGGGCCTCCCAAACCAGAAGGTATGGCTTATCATTATGTGATTGAATATATTTGTTTACTTATCATGGACACTTTTGGGTAGGGATTTGTGCGGGGATTTGGTGGAAAGAGTGGACTAGGTTTGTACTCGTCTCCTTTGTCCCTTTGGGTGGTTAACCTTGTATTCTAGTCTCATGGGATATCTTTTATTGGTTGTTAGGCTTTAGGGATTCCATTACATGGGAAACCTCGATTTTGGTTGTGTTGTCCCACTCCTCGATATCACATATACCATCCCCCTCCGCTCATTATAACCCCATTCATTACTTTTCCCACCTGGGTCCACATTTGTCCACAAGGAGTTGCCCCCCCCCCCCCTTTCCCACACCTTGGGTTGGGTCTGGAACGATGCCCCGGAGGTTGATGCAGCTAAAAAGAAAAGAAAAAAAACATATTTGGCTTCTCAACAGGAAATTGTACCATAAAATGCAAGATGGTCGGGACATACACATTTAGCACGTGGAAAAAGCCAAACATGAGCTCTACCCCCTATCTATGTCCATCACCTTCGTTCCTATGGGCCCTGTTACCCACCATTTTATGGGTGACATCCTTAGGAGAAAATTTTCTCCAAGATGTTCCTCAGTTGGCAACCACCAACTAGCTCGTTGTGCCATTTATCTGCCACCTAATCCAGCCATGTGGTCCCTCACCCATCTGTCATGATTGTATGTTTGAAGGTAGGCCTCCCGAACCTAAAGGTATGCCTTTCCATTTGGTGATTGAGTATTGTAGTTTACTTATCATGGAAATTTTTGGGCATGGATTAATGGGGGGATTTAGCAGAAAGAGTGGGCGAGGTCTGTGCCCTTGTCTCCTAGGCCTCTTTTGGATGTTAACCTTGGATCTTAGTCTCGTGGGATCTCTTTTATTGACCTTTGGGCTTTAGGGATGGTACTACATGGGAAACCCTAATTTTGGTTGTGTGGTCACGCTCCCCCATCCACATATATCACTCCCCTTTCGTTTATTATAACCCCATTCATCATATTTCCCACCTGGGTCCACATTTCCCCACTAGGCCCACATAGGGTTAGCCTCCCCTTCCCCTTGCCCACGCCTTGAGTCGAGCCTGAAACGATGCCCCAGAGGTTGATGTAGTTGAAAAGAAAAAGTAAAAACATAATTGGCCACATTCAACAAGAAAAAAATGCAAAAGATGGTCGGGACAAACATATTTAGCACGTGGGAGAAAGCCAATGCATGAACTCTACCCCATTCCCATGGCCATCACCCTGGTTCCTATAAGCCCTAGATGAGCCTCCTTTATCATTCAAGAACCCATGATTGTCCCAACCCCTGGTGGGCAATGAACCGCCCTACCTTAAAGGGGATATCCACTGCTATACCTTACACATCATGCTCTTATCCCTTGAGCCCCGAGCAGTTAATCAAAGAAAAAATCATAAAGAACAAAAGGCATATGAAGAAGGCTGGAAAAATCAAGCTCAAGGTATCTCATGCACCATGATTGCTCCCTCCTATACATTATATACCCAAGTGTGGGCTTCCCTTTATTAGCTACCCTTGTACCCCGACATATGGCCCAGGATTTCCCCTTTCATTCCAAGGCATATGAAAAAAGGTGGAAAAATCAAGGTCAAGGTATCTCATGCACCATGATTGCTCCCTCCTATACATTATATACCCAAGTGTGGGCTTCCCTTTATTAGCAAACCTTGTACCCCGACAAATGGCCTAGGATTGCCCCTTTCATTCCCTATTACATTCATCTCTTTATCACATGCCACCACCATTTGAAGGATGTACCTTGGACATACTGACCCCTTTAAAAGTAGAAACCACCTAATAGGGTACTTGGTTAACACCCCTTGGAGCGTGGAGACATTAGCACATGCCAAAGCCCATTATGGAAGGGCATGCCATTATGAAGTTCCCACCTGTTATCCATGGTTTGTAAGCTCTTTAACTCGATTTCTTTAAATGTATTTTTGTACTGGAAGGCAAGGGGACACATTGGATCTTATGCAGGATTGCAGATGGTCTCCATTTTGGGTTTGGTCTCCCTATACAGGGTCCTAACCCTCCATAAGGCTACATTGGCACATGTAGGGTGTGTGTAGAGAGCCATGGGCCTCCACAGTAGCACACAACATCCCCAAGAGTCATTCTGAGATTGCTTGTAGTTCACCTATTAGACGAGGAAGATGCCTTTGGTTCACCATGCCAAGCCAGACCCACAGCTATATTAGGCACTTACGACCTGTATGACAATGTGGCATCAGTTACACCATCATTCGAGCCCTTGCAGATGGTCTACAGACATCTTCGATCTGTTACAACCCATAAGGTCACTAGTATGCCCCCACACCCATTGGGAGCACCACAGGTTTATTACTTAGAGAACAAGGGGCCAACCCCTTGTCCACTGCTTTGGGAGTCTTATTCCACATTATGGCACCTACGAACTTCATCAAGCCTCCTCTAGGGCCCAACGACATGTATTATTGATCATTTGACCTCTTGAGAGGTTTATTCTTTTGTTTATGAGCTAGTATGGTGGCCTTGTCACCAAAAGTTAGTTATTTTGTACATTATTTTATTTTCGAGGCTAATTAGGCCTAATTAGCTAAATCGAACTCATTAAAAGTGTATCAATACAAGTGATGTGATTTCATTTTAGCATCATCATTGGATTGGACTTGTATCTCTTTAGAGAACTTCGCTATCCTTCTTGGAGGACAAATTTTTGAAGCATGGAATGAATTTTGATGTTTGGATCATTTTCTCTTGTCTTGGAGCTTCTTGATTGGCAAAAGTTTTGGCTAGAAACCCTCTGAAAAGTTGTTCTCCTCTTGCTCTTTGTCACCTAGTGCTCAGGCTAAATTCTGAATCTTTGGAAATTTAACCCCACCAGCAACTTTTGAAGCTCTGCAGCACTGCTTCTAGCACTCTGGATCAGCAACGGCTTCAAGACTGCATCACCCTAGCTGGCCTCTGCGTGAGCAGAGTCCAGACAGTCCCAGCATTGTCTCTGCACTGCCTCTGCGCAGTAAGTATGTGGAGACTGCGTAGGACTGCGTCACTCTGGCCTCTGTGTGGCTCTACTCCCTCTACTGTTAAGCTATCCCTTCTAGTCTGGCTTTCTGCGACTATTGTTGCTTTCTTTGTTGCTTTCTGCAGCAATGATTCTTCAGTCTTCTATTGGTGATCCTACTAGACCTGCAATCGTGTAATGAATAAAATAATGTAAATAGTGATTAATTAGTTAATTAGTAATTAGGTTGAAAGGCCATGTCTGATAAGACATGACCTTTCGTGAAGAGGCGCCTGCGTAGGTATATAAGCAGGCCTCATTTGTAACATTCAATCAATTCATTCATCATACTTTCTAATATAATATTTGTATCCTCATGGATATTCGGATATTTCAAGTCTTCTGGAATATTTAGCTTGAGAAGGAACTTTGTTCGCTTCATTTGGTATCAAAGCTGTTCGATCTTTTGTCCGCTCATCGCTGCACAAAGCTACGCTCCTCAATCTAGGCCCTTGGCCATCGAAAATTCGTCAACGTTGTTGTCGTCGAAGCGTTTCGCTAAACCTTGAGAGTTTCTCCGCTGCTGCTACTTAGTTCATCAGAAGCCCTTGGCCATATATATATTTTTTTAAAGAAGAAGAAATAAGTTAAAAGAGAAAAAAAAAAAAAAAAAAAAAAGTCAAATAAAAAAAAAGGGGGGGAAGTGATTAAAATAAATTTGGAAAAAATTAGAGTATCAATAAAAAAAATAAAAATAAAAAAATCATATATAAGAATATCATTTAGTTTAATTATAAAAAATAAAAGCGTTGCAGCTATTAGCTCGTACACTCTGACGCAAAAATAAAATAAAAAATTAAAAAAAAAAAAAGCTTGGCCGACGACTGCCACAACTTCCAATCTCGGCCCTAACCTGCAGGAATCAACCTCTGCTCGACAACCAGCACAGCCACCACGTGGGACCTACAAAAAACACTGACTGCACAGTCAACTAGCAAGTAGCAACCGACCACAGTCGTGCCTCCGTCCCCCAAGCTACCTCTACCTACCACAGTCGTGCCTCCGTCCTCCAAGCCGCACCCCAACTCCCTTCTCCACTAACACTTCTGCTGTGTTATCTACCCCGCATCCACACAGTGCCACCACGTTGTCCGCCTGTGTCACTGTCCACCATCAGAGTCGTAGCATCGCTGCGACTGCAACTCTTCGCTGCTTTCGATTCAGGCATCCGCTACATCCAACCTTCTTAACCTTCCGACACCTCCGTTAACCTCTTAAACTCTATGGTGTAAGGTCGTGACCGATCGATGTATTGATCCGAAGTGTTTTTTCAAAATCGTTGATCACGATTCATATATTGTTAATAGTTGGTAAAAATTAAAACCAATCTTTATTACTAAATCTTCGTCGAATATTAACAGAATATTATTATATATATATATATATATATATTAATTTAATTGCAAAAACAAAAAAACAAAAAAACAAAAGGGCCAAGAAAAAAAAAAAGAAAAAGAGGTGAAGCATATAAGAATTTTAAAACGTCAAGTTGATTAACATTGAAATAAATATTAAAAAGGAGTATTTTAATATTTAAGATACTTCTACAAAGTAAAAGAAAAAGGTTAAAAAAAAGTATTTTGAAGTTATTACAAATTCAAAACCAAGGAAAATTAAGATTATAAGTTAAAAAGGGTGAAGTTGGAGAATATTTATCTCAACAAGCAAAATGACATCTAATACAAAAATGAAGTCAGGACGATTTTTAGAATTAGAAACGCTACCTATCGACCCTAAAGCGCTACTTAAAATTAAAGGAAGTATCGCAGGGAAAGATGTCACTATTGCTATATCACTCGCAGAAGAGAAAAATTATATAAACCCTAAAATTGCCAACCAGTTGGTGATTCCTGAGTCAAATATAATCGAAAAATTAGACGTTTTTGACAAGAAAAAATACGACATAAAAAATCTACAACTAAACATTGGGGATTATACTTTTATCTCTCAATTTACCATGAAAACCTTACGTTTGGATAATAGTGATATTGTGTTGGGTTCACCATGGATGGAAACCTTAGGTTCAGTTATCCTAAATACGAAAAAGAAATTCTTGACATTCACCTACAAAAAGGAGATAACGCTACAAGACGTTAACTTGAAGCCAAATTCTGTGACGCCTGAAGACGTACAAGAAATTTCGCAGGTAATTTCTCAAGAAGGTAAAAAGGTGATACAAAATATGCAAAAGGAAATCGACAAAATCACCACTAATAAGAATGAAGAAGTTGCTCGCCTCAAGGACCACAACAACAAATTACTAACACAAATTAAGAAGTTGAAGAGAGACAAGAAGTCATTAGAAAACAAGGTGCAACAACTTGTCGAAAATAAAGCATCGAATGTAGAAATCCGAGTTGAAGAGAAGGAAACTGGTACTAATGCAGTAAATGTCATAACTCAAGAAGAAGACAAGCAAGTTGCAAAAGATGCAAACTTAGATGTTGTAGTTCCGGCGATGAACATTTCAAGCGAAAGTTATGTAACCAGCTCAATAACATCATCGCCAAAAGAGAATCAAAACATCACCACACAACTAAGAATGGAAAGTCAAACCAAAAAAGTTCCCTATCGACATCCAAATCACGGGAGCAGACAACTCGATCAAGCTATGTCTTCAGAACAGAAACAAGTTGATATTCCGAAGAATACTAATATCAGTGCAATGCGCTCAAGTGATAATTCAACACAAGTTTCAAGTCCCCGCGAGATTCCACAGAAAATTGATTTAGGATGGTCTGATCCATTCTCAGTGCGACAGTTTTGTTTGTCACTTAAAGGATCATATCAACTTGTGTCGACAAGGATGACTACCCCGAGACGAGAAGATGTTCATAACAGGAAAAGAAATCGAGGCCTTTCATCAACAAGCTTTGAGGACAAAGCTTTTTGAGGAGGAAGGCAATGTAATGAATAAAATAATGTAAATAGTGATTAATTAGTTAATTAGTAATTAGGTTGAAAGGCCATGTCTGATAAGACATGACCTTTCATGAAGAGGCACCTGCGTAGGTATATAAGCAGGCCTCATTTGTAACATTCAATCAATTCATTCATCATACTTTCTAATATAATATTTGTATCCTCATGGATATTCGGATATTTCAAGTCTTCTGGAATATTTAGCTTGAGAAGGAACTTTGTTCGCTTCAAATCGCTCTGATACCATGTGAAAATTTCTGAATATTACTTTATGCAGAAACCCTACTGTTAGATTTGGTTATACTTCTCCTACTTAATCAAGTTATTAATGCTGAAAAATCAGATTAACAACGAAGTAAACACATAACAGTTCTTCACTGATTCAGATCTAAGAAAAAGATACATGCACATAGACAAAGTGACACACAAGATTTTCTGGACAACTGTCCCCGGAAAAACCCAATGCGGGAAAATTGATCTTCTAGTTGCTGGAGGGTTTATATTATTAAGTAGTTTTTGAATACAACAAATCTAGACACCTTACTGGTTTACCCGATAGAGAAAAATAGATCTGCAGCAATACCTGTTGTTCTGGAAACTAAAAAACTTGATTGATCCACACCCTCAAACGGGATTTCCAGAACTTAGCCACTTTCTGCCTCTAGAAACCCCAGCGTTGCCCTTGAAGCTGCCTGCGTCAACCCTGCTAGCCTCTGTGTTGGCCTGGAAAGGGTTGTGTAACCCCAAACTAGGTGACGTAGTCCCTACGCTGCCTTGGATGGCCCCTGCGTAACACTAGGGACCTCCTACTGGCTCAACGCTGCCCGTTTTGGGCCTACGTAGTGGCTGAAGCCCTCTGCGATGTGTAGCTAATGTTGCTCCTAGTTGCTGCCTCTCTACCTCTTCCTGATTCTTGGCTCTGGAATCAAACCATCCCCTTAGCCAATACAACCCCTCACTGCAGTCGAAACAATTTTGAAAATTCTTAGCAAACCCACCCTAGAATTTCAACTTAGTCTCAGTGCTCTGCCTCCGTGTGTGTGTTCTCCAACTGACCCCAAGCCTTTCCTTCAGACTTTCTCATTGGGAAACCAACGACCATGATCTAATCTTGAATCGATGACTAAGATTAAAAGAAATCTTGATCCGTGTGACTTAAGTCATTTCCATCACATGTTTAAAATAATTACCTTTAATATTTTAATTTTCCTAAGTTAGACTAGGGTCTTTAATTAAAAATATTAATTAATTAATTATCTCCCAAACTGGATGGAATTTCTCAAATCCCTTTCTGAGTCTTGGAGATCTCATGTACTCTAGTCCCTCCACAATTTTTGAGAGCTAGAGCACATTCGATGCTACCCCAACACTCAAAAACTCAACAATGTCTACGAAAAAATTGTTCATCTCAAGCAAAAAGAGTTTGTAAACGAATACACCCATGAATGGAAAGTATTAGCTACAAGACAAAGAGGATTTACTAATGAACAACTTCATAAAATGTATAAAAGTGGACTTAAAGAGTATACTCGTGCAAAATTGAAATTGTACAAACCTCAAACTATTAAAGAAGGTAAACATTGTGGAAATTTCTGAATCTTTACACTTTATGCAAAAATTATTTATTGTTAATCTGGTTATGCTCCTCCTACTTAGACAAGTTATTAACTGAATAAATTCAAGTTAAAAATCGAAGCAAAACACATAACAGATCTCCACCAATCCAGATCTAGAACAAGTTCATGCACACATAGACAAAGTGGCAGTTATTCTGGACAAATACTCCCCGGAAAAACCCAATGCGGGAAAACCGGTCTTCTCGCTGCTGGAGGATTTTATTATTAAGAATTTTCTGAATACAGCAAGCCTAGGTTCCGGATTTGGAAAACACGACAGAGAAATAATAGATCTACAGCTCACTGGTAGATCTAGGGCCAAAATAATGACCGATCCACGCCCTCAAACGAGATTTACAGAACTCAGACAAAATTAGGGCCTAGAAACCCCAGCGCTACACCTAAAGACTCTGTGTCAGCCTCTGAAGCCCCCTCTGACCCTCAGCGCTGCTTAGGAAAGGGTTGCGTTACCCCAAACTGGGTGACACAGTCCCTACACTACCCCTTAGGGTCTCTGCATAACCCTTGAGGGTTTCCTGCAGAAAATTATGTTGTCTTTGAGGAACTGCGCAGTACCTGCGTAGCACAGTGCTACCCTTCCTACTGTTGCTCTCCTGCTTCTCTGCACTGCCTCGCTGAGCTGATCTCTGCCTCTTGCTCATTCTAGACCCTGGGATCAGATCATCCCCTTGGTCTAAATTCCCCTCTGCAGCTGAAACACTTCTGAGAATTCTTAGCAAACCCGCCCTAGAATCTCAGCTTAGTTTCAGTGCTCTGCCTCTGTGTGTCTTTACAAATGACCCCAAGCCTTTCCTTTATATTTTTCTCGTTGAGAAACCAATGGACATGATGAAATCTTGAATCAATGGCTAAGATTAAAAGAAAGCTTGATCTGTGTGACTTAAGACTATTTCATCACATGTTTAATTAAATTCACTTTAATTATTTAAGTTCCCTAAGTTTTAACTTAGGAAATACATTAAAATAATTAATTAATTTAATATCTCCTAAACCAGATGAAATTTCCCAAATCAATTTCTGGGTCTTGTATATTAAGCGTACTCTAGTCCCTCCTCACAATTTGGGAGCTAGAGCACAACTGATGCTACCCCAAATACACAATATCTCAACACTCCCTCTTAGCATCAAGGGTGTGCTCTAGCAATACATCACACTTACGCATTACATGATTTTGGGCACTTGTTCTGTGTTGTTGAAGCCTGGCCCGCTGCCACTCAACTCTACACTGTTGTTGCCATTCTGTACTATTGCCCATGACTCTACCACTGCCACGGCAACCTCTATACTGCAACTCCCTCTCAATATGTTGCATATGTGTTGCTCATTGCACTGCCATTGTTGATCTGTTGCACTGCAACTTCAGTTGTTGAGAGAAACAACTGAATCTCCTGCTCAATCTTTGACAGACAAGTCAGATGGGCTACATCCTCATCACTGAAGCTCCATACGCTACAGATCTTTGTTGGCATCTGAAGGATGATGCACAGCTATAGCTTTGCACTGCGTAAGCAGACTCCCTTTGCACTACTAAAGTCACTTCAGCCCCTTGTGCTGAAATCTCTCACGTTGCTGCTATACTACGTTGTCCCTTTGAAGCCTTTTGCGCTGCTGCAGCTCTACACTGCGTAAGCAGCTCTGCTCTGTGTCGCTGAAGTCACATCAGCCTCTACACTATTGTTGTTTCTACGTTATTGTTGCTCTACTCTGCGTTGCTCCTCCCAGTGTTCAGATCTGCCTCTGCATCATCTGTGATCTATGCACCCTCTGCTCCACTTGTCCCGCTACTGTCTTAAGGCTGTCGTAGCTCGCATGTGTCCAAGAGATGATATGTTCAACGATCCCGCCTCAGACTATGTAGCTCCTCTACATATCCATGTCACCCCACTTCCGTGGTTCATGAGCACTCATGGTTGCATCATCTTCTGACCCATCATCTGCCATAGCAGCCTTGGAAATAGAAGTTTCCTTGTCCTTTTTCTTCTGAAGACAATTGTTGGCAAAATGTCCCATTTCACCACACTGGAAGCACTTGATCTTCGAGAGATCCTTCTTCTTCTTTGGTTGCCTCTTTGATGCCAAGGCTGCATCTTCCTCATCTTCCTTCTTCACTTTGCTCGATCCAGAGCTATACTGCTTCTTGGTGAATCTGCGGAGTTCTTTTTCACGCAGAATTGACCATAACTTGTCCCAATCTGGGAGGTCCACTCTGCCCAAGATACTTTGGACAAGGGTTTCCCACTCATCTGTGACTGCATTGAGGGCAGTCCTGACCATCACATCATCTTCCACCTTAACACCTTGTTGACCACACTTTGTCAACGATCCCATAGCAGTACACCCCAATTTTTTCAAATGGGATTCATCATGTTTGACGTGGTCACGCCATTCAGATTCCATCATCAGTCGACAGTTTTATGAATAATGTAAACTCATTCTACATGTTTATGATGTAAATGATCTAAGTAAGACGATCATGTATGTAACAACCTAAGTAAACCTAGTATGTTGGTGACGA
This sequence comes from Pinus albicaulis, assembly GCA_034641835.2. Lineage (NCBI taxonomy): Eukaryota > Viridiplantae > Streptophyta > Pinopsida > Pinales > Pinaceae > Pinus > Pinus albicaulis. Next base: position 1,755,728,861 of record CM076575.1, on the reverse strand, counting down.
TTTCTATCCTAGGAGGTTTTTGTCTCATTGATTTACTTGTGTTTTTCGACACAAGTGATCCGCAGAGTTTTCCCCTCCAGCCTCACCTCAAAGCTAAGGTGGATTTTGTCATCAAGATGCTAAGTGAGTCCTAGTGTTTTCTATCGAGTCTTTGTAATAGTAGTTTGGGAATAATCCTAGCAAATTGGCTAGATTATTTTATTACAACCTGCTTGGTCTACTAGATCATGTTTTGAGTCGCAAAATTGGGTACCTATTTGAGAGTCTATACGAATGAGTATTCCCCCTTCATGTGTCTAAATGTATTTATCTTATGTAAAGAGGGTTAGAAAAAATAATTAAATCCCCTCTCAGTCAATTAATTAAATTTTTTGGTCAAATTAATTAAAAAATCTTAAGCCAGAAATTTAATTAATTTTAGGTCCTAGGTGAGTATAAAATTCTTCAAAGGCAAAATTCGTTGGTCCTTAAAAAATGAATTTTTAAAGGCCCCAGGCCAAGGGAATATTGAGAATTTCAAGAAATTTTGGACCCTTGCGCCTAGGTGGTTAAGTCAAAGTCAAAATTTTGAGGTAATTAACTCAAAAATAGTGTTTTTGAGTTAATTAAAATAAAATTAAATGATAAATTCGTTTTTCCTCAAAATTATAATTTCGACGGTCCAGATTAAAAGATGATCAAATCTTTTTGACGATCGAGATTATTTTGACATGGATCAATCGAACTAGTCGTTGGAGATTTTATCTTATAAATTAGAGGTCTTTGTTAGTCTTTAAATCATCCGATCTTTGGATCGTGCACTTGTTCTTGAAAGCTCCTGTGATTCCTTTTGATGAATAAAGCATAAAGACTTTGGGGTTACAAACTTTGGTGTTCCTTTTCCAAATTTATGTGGTGATTTATCTCTAAACTCTGCTATTTTATCTTGCGTTTTTATGCTTGATGGCCTTCATGGATTAATCTGCATACAGGTAACTTGTGCAGTTTTCTGGGTTCATAAAATGACATTTTTGATTTAACGGAAAAACTAGTTATCTATTTTTCTGAAAGGTCTCATATTTATTTTATTAAATCTCTATCAATCTAAATTTCAGATATAAGTGTGCAGAGAATCGTTTTTTTTAAGTTTGAACGTCTAGGGAAGTCTTCAGTTGGACCAGCCAACTCTGAGATTTCGTAAATCTGAAAAAGCCCATTGTTTCTAATTTCTCAAAGCTATCTTACGAAATTGTGTTTTTACAGGGTCTTCTAGGGCTTGTGCCTCTCTTAAAATTTTCTATCTTCTAAATCGTGCTGAAATGGGTTTAAATCTGGCCAGGAGGGCCTCAAAATCTGTAGATTAGCATTGTAAATTTGTATTTTTTTAGGATTTCATGGTTTATTTCTGTATAGCTTCAGATCTGATTTGGTTTTGTGCAGATTTGTAGGGGGTTTCAGAATTTGTTTTAGATCCGAGCTAAATCTAACCCCCAGAGGGGAAGATCTAGCCTCAGGATCGCTTTGCTGGCAGATCTGAGTGTAAAAGGTAAGATTTCAAGTTCAGCGTTCTGAAAACCTGAGTTATTGTGAGAAAAAGTTTAATTCTGCTGGGCGAATTTTAAATACTGGGTTTTCTTTTATGCCTCTACCCTTGTCTTGCTCACAGCCCTCGATTTCCAGTCTGACGTCTTCACTTGTTGCCTTTATTCCATTGTGCATCGACTCTGGCTTCCCCTCCATCCATTACCTCCTCTTCCGACCGTCGATTTCTCCCTTGCCATCGTGCCCTTTTCCCCTACACATCCCTCCGCAGCCAGCTTCTCATATGCTGCTTTCCGTCCTCCTCAACGCTGCCCTTCGATCTCCTCAAGCCGTCCCCTTCCAGACTTCACGCAATCCTCATACGCTGCATCAATCTAGCCGTCAACCTCATCCCTTCCGCTCCTTCACACTGGCTTGTCATGCTCCCCTTCTGTGTGTCGTCCTCTCCTTATCATGTCGTCTTTGCCATTGTTGCCGCCGTCCAACTCACCTGCAAAACAAACAAAAAACGCACGCAAATGGAAAACGAAACTATGCATTATTTTCACTGATGCGGATTCATTTTTTTAGATAGCGTTAGTTTTTGTTAAGTTTTAGATTTTAATTTTGTTAGATTGTAAGGTTGAATTAGCATTAGTTTTAGGTGTATTTTTTAATTCGATATTTTTTAGTTTGGTTTAGTGTTAGGTTTTAATTTAATTTCGATTTTTGTTATTTAGCATTTAGTTCTAAGTTTTCGTTAGTCATAGTTTTAGATTTTATTTTTTGTTAGATTTTAAATTGTAAAGTGGGTTAGTGTGAGTTTTAGGTGTATTTTTTTTTAATTCGATATTTTTTACTTTTAGTTTTAAATTTTTTAGTTTAGTTTTTTCTAGATTTTAATTAGTGTTAGTTTTTGTTTTTGTTTTAATTTGTTTTTTTTTAGTTTTAGATTTTAAATTTAGATTTTAATTCATAATCTTAGTTTCATTTGTATATACATATTTTGTTTAAAAAATGATAAAAAAAATATAAAATATAAAAATTCTCAAAAAAACTTCATAGCCAAATGAACTTTTAAATTTTTATCTAAAATTTGACTATATAAAATTTTTAATTTCTGGATTGGAATAAATTGAAACATCATAAATTCGGAATTATCGCAATGATCTGGCATTTCAATTTGATAGTTGTTTCATGATACCATTGTTGTGGATTCAGATTATTTTAATGCATAGTTGTGGTGTGTTCTATTGAATATCATTGTGGTCATTTGTGTTTCATAGCAGCAATTATACATCAATTACTTGGCTTTAATTGCATAACGGGATCTTTTAACTCCATAAGGCATTGGTTTTAATATAATTGGATCTGTGAAATCTCGTTAATCTCATCAAGTACTTGGCTATTTGACTGTGTCTCCTGAAGTGGTTGACTTGCAACCAATTCTATTTCTTCATTTCTATTAGGGTCTACCTCCCTTAGCTTGCAAGGAGACAGCTTAGATAGAGAGATTGGGGATCAGGGTGACAGCGCCCAATCTAAGCCGTTGTCGCGGTGCTTAGACATTATGTGCGACAACACACCCGTTGCAATCAACTGATCTCTGACTACAGTCTGAAGAGGAAATGCTCCATGTCTTCTCCCTTGGTCATCGTGAATGACCTCATCTGTGTCTCTAACATCATCTTCCTTTGGACAGATTTTCTCTCATACAGGGAGATTAAGGCCTTCCACATCTCATTAGTTGTCTTCTTCTCAGCTAAGTGTGGTACAATATGGTCCTTAATTCCGTCCATAATCAGTCGCTTGGCATGCCCAGCAACCTCCTTATGCTTTCGAAGGAGATCCAGATCTGTTGGTGTGGTCAGAGTTTGCTCTGCATGGTCTCTAAGATTGTATGCCTCAAGAACTATCAGGGTCCTTGCCTTCCAAACTGAAAAGTTTGAGAGGCCATACAGCCTGTTCTGATCACGCAGTCCATAAGGAGACATCTGCTCAGAATGTGTTGGAACTTCCTTTTCTCTTTTTGCTAGAGAAATGGATCTAAGGCGCTTGGTGAAACAGGCACCTTCTGCTCCCTCTGACAACTGATTTCCCTCCTTGGAAATCCGTCAAATCAACTATGATTCAGCTCTTTTTGACCCTTTGATCAAACTGCAAGTTTCTTTGGCTAGAAACTCCCTAGGAAGTTGATCTCCTCCCGCTCTTTCTCGCTTGTGCTAAGACTAAAAATCTGAAAACTTCAGAAATTTAAGCCCACAGCACCTTCTGAATTTCTGCATCTTTTCTTCAGTGTTTTCTGGATCTGACAGATTCAGATCTGCATCACACTGGTTGGCTTCAAACTATTCCAGCGCTGTTTCTAAGCTTCCTCTGTGCAGTAATTGTGTGGGCTTGCTAAGAGACAGCATTAGACTGTGTAACCCTTACCTATGCGTGAATCTGCCTCTAAAAACTGCATTGTCCCTTTAGATCTACGTTTCTGCTGCTTTTCCAGCTTCTTTCTGCAGCTAGAACCTTCAGTCTCTTGCTGGTGACACTCCTAGATCTGCAACTCCTCTGATACCATGTGGAAATTTCTGAATCTTTACACTTTATGCAGAAATTATTTATTGTTAATCTGGTTATGCTCCTCCTACTTAGAAAAGTTATTAACTGAATAAATTCAAGTTAAAATCGAAGCAAAACACATAACAGATCTCCGCCAATTCAGATCTAAAACAAGTTCATGCACACATAAACAAAGTGACAGTTATTTCTGGACAAATAGTCCCCAAAAAAACCCAATGCGGGAAAACCGGTCTTCTGGCTGCTGGAGGATTTTATTATTAAGAATTTTCTGAATACAAGCCTGGGTTCCGGATCTGGAAAACCCGACAGAGAAATAATAGATCTACAGCTCATTGGTTGATCCAGGGCCAAATTAATGACTGATCCACACACCCAAACGGGATTTACAAAATTCAGCCAAAATTAGGGCCTAGAAACCCCAGCACTGCCCCTGAAGCCTCTAACCCTCAACGCTGCTCAGGAAAGGGTTGTCTTACCCCAGACTGGGTGACGCAGTCCCTACGCTACCCCTTAGGGTCTCTGCGTAACCCTTAAGGGTTTCCTGCAAAAAATTACGATGTCTTTGAGGGATTGCGTAGCACAGTGTTGCCCTTCCTGTTGCTACTCTCCTGCTTCTCTGCAATGCCTCTTGTTGATTCTAGACCCTGGAATCAGATCATCCCCTTGGTCTAAATTCCCCTCTCTACAACTGAAACACTTCTGAGAATTCTTAGCAAACCTGCCCTAGAATCTTAGCTTAGCTTCAGTGCTCTGCCTCTGTGTCTTTACAAATGACCCCAAGCCTTTCCTTTATACTTTTCTCGTTGGGAAACCAACAACCATGATCAAATCTTGAATCAATGACTACAATTAAAAGAAAGCTTGATCTGTGTGACTTAATACAATTTCATCACATGTTTAATTAAATTCATTTTAATTATTTAAGTTCCCTAAGTTTTAACTTAGGAAATACATTAAAATAATTAATTAATTTAATATCTCCTAAACCAGATGAAATTTCCTAAATCAATTTATGGGTCTTGTAGATCAAGTGTACTCTAGTCACTCCTCAAAATTTAGGAGCTAGAGCACAACAGATGCTGCCCCAAATACACAAAATCTCAACAAACATGTAGCAAAGCTTATTGAACAAAAGCATAAATTCAATAAGTCATATACCATTTCCGAAAAACCACACAATTACACAAAGGGAAAATCAAGTATGAGCTCTCTGGACAAACCGAACAAGTATATTCTACCCCAATTACGAGAAGAAAGGAACCAATATTCAGACACTGAAAAGAAAAAGGATGTTAAATGTTGGAAGTGTGGGGGAAAATATTCACCAGGACACAAATGCAACACGCAGAAACTCTACAATTGTGAAGCAGAACAAAAAGAGGACACCTCGAGTAGTGACTCAAACAAAGACAGTAACAAACAAAATGATACTCCAAACATAGAGCCAAAAGAAGAAGTTATACCAAGAATTTCCCGAGCTGCAATCATGGGAATAGCACAACCACAAACCCTGAAAGGGCATCTTAAGAAAGAAAATGTCATTGTACTAATAGACACAGGTAGCACTCACAATTTCATAGATGTTAAAGTAGCAAAGAGATTAAATCTATTTGTATTCCCTGCAACAGATATAAAAGTTATGGTGGCAAATGGTGAAAAGATGGAGTAGGGAAATGTCACAAGGCCAAATTGCAATTAAGCGATTACGAAATGGAATCCATCTTCTACACAGTACCCTTCGGAGGTGTAGATGTTGTTTTGGGAATACAATGGTTACAAGCAATAGGAACATATTCCGCAAATCACCAGAAGCAGTTGATAAAGTTTACATGGACTGGAAGAAAATATAAATTGTTTGGTGTTCAAGCTCCTCCTACTCAAATCATATCTGCACAAAAAATGAAAAAGCTCATTCGAAAGGTAGCACCTGTATTAGTCGCACAATATCAACAATTAGAATTGTGATCTACACAAGGAACTCAGCAACAACTTGAGGTTACAACCTTGATCCAGAAATATAACAAGGTATTTCAAGAGTTATCTATGAGATTACCTCCAGAAAGGAAGATAGAACATATAATTCAAGTCAAACCAAATGTGGCACTCATGAATATAAAATCATATCGTTATCCTCATCATCACAAAACAGAGATAAAGTGGCTAATCCAAGATCCTCTAAGGTGTGGAGTCATTCCAAACACAGAAGACCCTATGAAGCCCAGTAGTACTAGTCCGGAAGAAGTACGAATCTTTAATATTGTGTATAGATTATCGAGGACTAAACAAGATAACTATTAAGAACAAGTTCCCCATTACGTTTATATATGAATTACTAAACGAACTTCATGGCGCAGAATACTTCTCAAAGTTAGATTTGAGATCAGGTTATTCTCAAATACGGGTAAGGTTAGAGGATATTGAGAAGGTCGTGTTTAGGACATTATGAGTTTAAGGTGATGCCATTCGGGTTAACGAATGCACCAGCCACCGAAAACTCTCTCCAGGATGTGGCACTGACCCAACATCATCTCCTCAATAGAAAACGAAATCCCTCTCAGGCTTTGCACAGTCCCTGCGTAGCCTCTACATCACTGGCTTTACGCTGCCTCTGTGGCTTCTACTGCCTCCTCTGCTATGCACTCTCTAGATCAGGAACTCTTCCAACCGAAATTACTGCCCTTCTCTACAGAGAATCTCTCAATCGATCTTTCCTTTGAGCACTACTCACTTCAAAAATTTGATCTCTTGATCCTCTAGCTCTCTCGATGTGTTTTCCAAATGACCCTTCAAATCCTTATAATCTTCTCGTTGAAACTTCAATGGCCGAGATTAAATCTCTAATCAACGGCTAAGATTAACTTTTGACATGATCTTCCCCTTTTCTAGAACATTCACGCTCTGATTTATTAATACCCTTTAATTATTTTATTTTCCTAAGTTTAGACTTAGGGTCCCTTTAAAAATAGTTAATTATTTTAATATAACTCATTTTGAGTGAAATTTTCATAAATGGTTTCTGTGTTCTGTGGAATACATGTGTCTAAGTCTCCCTGCCAAATTTGAGACTTAAAGCACATCCGATGCTACCCAAATCAACACTCCCTCTTAGCGAGGAATATGCTCTAGCAATAACACCTGCTGATTATTACTCTAATTCGGCAACATTCCCCTCTACGCTGCTAATGTCTAACACTAGTGCCCACCAACTCTGCACAAACATTGCATCTATACTATTGTTGACACTGCCACTATCAATACTGCATCCATACTGCAATTCCCTCTCAAATTCAGCATTCGTACTGCAACAACCTCTCAAATTTTGCTTCTGTGTTGCTACTGTCCCTGCGACTGCACTGCAACGTTGTTTCTTATTGCAACAAAAAAAACATCCAAAACTAAACAATTGTTCAGCATGATGCACCTCAGTACTGAAGATCTGACTGCTGCTAGCCTCTATGCTAACCATCTATTGTTGTTGCGTTGTTGTTGACTCTAGGTTGTGCCTCATTGCACTGAGGCCAACTCTGCTCTACACTGCTCAGACTCTGGCGCTGCTAACCACTACACTGTCACTTTTGCACTCCTCTACACCAACTGGCACTCGTCCATCCTGCTACATCTTATTTGGGCTCCTGTAGTAAGGTATTGATCCGAGAGGTGGACTCCTCAAGGATCATGCCCAGCTTGTAGCTCTTTAGGTCTACAGCTCCATATCACCCCACCTCCCTCTCCCTCCTGGAGATATATGGGCAATCATAGTGAACTCCTCCTCATCAATCCTGGCAGGTGCGGCTTGCGGATCATGCTTCTCGTCTTTGTCTCTCTTCTTGAGAGGACACTGTGTGGCATAATGTCCCATCTCGCCATACCGGAAGCATTTGATCTTGGAAAGGTCCTTCTTCCCCCTGCGTTGCTCCTGTTGCCCCTTTGATGCAAGGGCAACACTATCCTCCTCCTCCTTTGGCTTCTTCCCACTACTATTGATGCGTTCAAGTTGACACTTGAGTAAGTCCCTCATCTCTTCTTGTTTAAGTGTTGCCCACATTGACTCCCAATCCAGCAAATTCTCTCTACCCAAGATGCTCTGGACAAAGACCTGATAGTCTTCGGACACTGAGTTGAGGGCCAATCTGACGATCTATGTGGCCTAAAGAGTCGATCCCACAGCTGCTAGCTGATCTCGGTTCTCTTGAAGTCTAACCAGGAACAAATCAATGTGCTCACCCTTTTGCATCCTAGTAGTCCACATCTTCTCCTCCAAATACATATTTTGTTGCTCGGAAGATCCTTGATATAGCTTCTCCAAGGCCTACCACATTGCTCTAACTGTCGCTTTTCCAGCTATGTGACACACAACATGATCCCTCACTCCATCGAGGATCAAGCACTTTGCCTAAGCAACATTCTTCTTGTATTCCTTTATAGGATCTGCATCTATTGGAACAGCCACCACAGCTTCGATGAAGAGTTTGAGACCATGCTCATCGAGGAGGCATTTGATCCTTGCCTGCCAGATCACATAATTGGAGGCTCCCTCCAACCGATCTTGATCTCTCAGTCCCCTTGCTGCCATCTCTGCCGACTAAAAAAGATAAAATAAATAAAAAATGTCGAACTAGCTCCCTCTCTCTCCTCTGCGCAACTCTAGCATGGCCTATGGACTCCCTGCTGGAAATGGTAGATCTGCCACCCGATACTGTTGCTCAGCTCTTGAAAAATAGAATTCCCCGACTAGGAAATCCCTGAGGAAGAAAATTCCCTCAAAGTGTCTCCAGATCTCTCAGCGGTTGAGATTTTGGGGTAGCATCGAATGTGCTCTAGCTCCGAAACTTTGTGGAGGGGCTAGAACACATGAGATCTCCAAGACCCAAAAAGTGTTTGGAGAAATTCCAGCTGGTGTAAAAGTTATTCAAATAATTAATTTGTTAATGGGAACCTTAAGTCTAACTTAGGAAAATTGAAAAATGAGAGTGAATTAATTTACGCATGATGAGAACTTTCTAAGTGACGTAGATCAAGTTTCTTTTAATCTTAGTCGTTGATTAGAAATTAGATCATGACCGTTGATTTGTCAACGAGAAAAGTATAAAGGAAGGGCTTGGGGTCAATTAAAGAACACACACAGAATCTAAGAGATCGAATGCTTCTGACAGAGCATTGCTAGGACAAAGATCAGATCTGAGTGATTCAGAGAAGTAGTGAGAGGTGGATGCAATGATTGGTCGGAGGACCAAGAGTACAATGCAGAGCAAGGGCAGCAGAGACGCAGTGGAGGCAGCTCAGCCATCAGAGGGTGTGAGGCAAACCCTAGAGAGGGTGACGCAAGCCCACGCAAGGCTCACGCAGGGGAAGCACAGAGTCTCCAAGGAAAAGTCTGAAATTCAATGGAGACTGGGGTTTCTAAGCTGGCAGGGCTAAAACCAGACTTTGGGAGAAGTTGATCAGCACAAAGCAAGGGTGACACAGTCCCTTAGTCAGGGCCACACAGCCTTACGCAGTGGCAACGTAGAGACTGCACAAAGCTAGTTGGGGTTTCACCAGTGCTCATCCGGATCAGCCAGGACTTGCGAGAGTGAGGTAAAACTCTTATTTTTCTCTGTTGCCGAGGTTTTCTCTATTGGGTGAGCTGGCTTATGGTACCCTAGATGTACTCAGAATACTGTTGCTCCATATAATAAACCCTCATATCTGTTGCACCGCTTTTCTCACATTGGGCTTTTCCAGGGACATTTGTCCGGAAAATCATGTGTGTCCTTTGTCCTATGTGCTTGATGTTCAGTAAATGATATGTATTTGTGTAGGCTACTAGTTGTGTTTACTTCGATGTTTTTCTGAATATTTTCAGTTAAATAACTTATGCATAATAAAACAAGTAGGAGAAGTAAATCAATATTTAGCAGTAGGATTTCTGTGCTCAGAAATTTTCACATCTTCTGACGCTTTCGACACTAGCAATCACTGTTATGAAGAAAATTGCGTCCCTCTAGCTATTGATCTGAGCAGGTCTGTTGCACTGCTCCCTCTGCCTCTGGCAAACTGCAACATGGAAAAATCCTACCTCTTAGTCAACTCACTCAGAGAGAGATTTTCCTCGTTGATCTAGCCCTCCTAGCTTGGACTGCACACTTCATTGGGAAATCGATCTGTTGCTTACACAGCTTTATGATCCCCGACTTCTACTACGACGCCGGATCTGCTCTCTTGCTCCTCCTGCACTGAGCTACACAAGCTCTGATACCATTGGAAAATTCGTACTACCCGGAATCCTACTGCAGCAACTGATAGAAAGTCTTATATTTGTTATTTACTTAACAACTTATTTACTGTGTTCTACAAGAAAATATCAAAATCCATTCACTACAGCCTTCACAAATAAAACTGCGGACGAAAAACAAGTGCAGAAACAAGATCCAAGCAATAGAAAATCATAGACACATTTGACACTGTTGTTTTTGAACTAATGTCACCGGAAAAATCCAATGTGGCAAAACCGGTGCAGCCACTGAGGGTTTATATATTATGCAATAAATTCTGAGTACAAATCTATGATTGACGAATCTGTCAAATCATGCAGAGAAACTGAGAAGTAAAATCTTGTAAGACAAACCTCACTCCTCCACAAGAACCCGGCACTGATCAACACCCAAAACGAGCTACTCTGCGTTGTGACTGCGTCACTTTGCGTAGTCTCTGCATCACAGTTGTGGCTGCCCTCTACCTCTGCACTAGTCTCTTTGCTAGCTGGAAACTGGGGCTTTCTGGCCTCCGGAAACTCTCTCCAGGATCTGGCACTAACCCAACGTTGTATGCTCAACAAAAAATAGAATCCTTCTCAGGCTCTACGCGGTGCCTGTGTAGCCTCTGCGTCAATGGCTTTGCGTTGCCTCTGTGGCTTCTACTGCCTCCTCTACTATGCACTCTCTGGATCAGGAATTCTTCCCACCGGAATTACTGCCCTTCTCTACAAAGAATCTCTCAATCAATCTTTCCTCTGAGCACTGCTCACTTCAAAAATTCGATCTCTTGATCCTTTGGCGCTCTTGGTGTGTTTTCCAAATGACCGTTCAAGTCCTTATAATCTTCTCGTTGAAACTTCAACGGCCGAGAATAAATCTCTAATCCATGGCTAAGCTTAACTTTTGAATTTATCTCCGCCTTTTCTAGAACATACACGCTTTGTTTTATTAATACCCTTTAATTATTTTATTTTCCTAAGTTTAGACTTAGGGTCCCTTTAAAAATAATTAATTATTTTAATAAAACTCATTCTGAGTGGAATTTTCACAAACGATTTCTGGGTTCTCTGGAATACATGTGTCTAAGTCTCCCTACCAAATTTGAGACATAGAACACATCCAATGCTACCCAAATCAACAAGTAGATCCCAGCAAGATTAAGGCGATCAAAGAGTTGCCAAAGCCAAAGAACATATCCAAACTCAAAGGGTTCCTTGGATTGATCGGATATTACAAAAGGTTCATAAAAAATTGCACATATGTGACTGCTCCCCTAACAAATCTATTAAAGAAAAATTCCTTTCAGTGGGACAGCAAGGTAGACGAATGCTTTAAATCCTTAAAGAAAATAATGCCATCTACCTCGGCACTAGCGACCCCAGATTTCTCCAAACGCTTTGTGGTAGAATGTGACGCTTCAGGGTTTGGAATTGGAGCAGTGCTAATGCAAGACAGTCACCCCATAGCGTACGAAAGTCAAAAGCTCAATAAAAGGGAAAGTTTGAAGTCTACCTACCACAAGGAGATGTTGGCCATTATTCATGTGTTAAACAAGTGGCATCAATACCTATTAGGAAGCAAGTTCTCAATTTGCACAAATCAAAATAGTCTTTAATTCTTGTTCCAACAAAAACCCTTATCAACAGAACAACAAAAGTGGATAGAGAAACTCGTCGCACTTGACATGGAAATTTTACACAAAAAGGGAAAAGATAATGTATCCACTCAAGCTCTCTCATGAAAAGATGAAGACACCACAAGATGCTAAGCATTGCTAGTAGTTCCTGATAGGTTGGATGAAATTCGGACTGAATATGCCAAGGATCCATATTTTTATTCAATAATCAAAAACATCAATCAACATCCCAACTTTGAATGGGAAAATGACATAATATGGTATATAGGTAGAATTTATCTAAGTCCATCATCCAAATTTAAAATAAACGCTCTAAAAGAATCACACAACTCCCCTGCAGCCGCCATGTTGGGTTCTTCAAGACATACTACAACACACATCAATCGTTCTATTGGAAGGGAATGAGTAAAGAAATTCAAAAATACGTCGTCGAATGCGACATCTGTTAGAGAAATAAAAGCGAAAACGTCTCAACTCCTTGTTTGCTACACCACTTACATATCCCAAATCAAAAATCGGAGGAAATCTCAATGGATTTCATCCATGGTTTAATTATGTCTGATGGTAAGGACAAGATATTTGTTGTAGTAGATAGACTCACTAAATATGCACATTTCATGGCAGTCAAGAAAATAGACTCAACCAAGCAAATTGCATAAGTCTTTTGTAAAAGCATCTACAAACTACATGGTCTACCTAAAGTCATTGTTAGTGATAAGGACGTAAGATTTAAGTGAAATTTCTAGAAATAACTTTGCAATCAACTTGGAATAACCCTTAACATGCCCCAGATGCAGGTGACACAACCAGATCGCGCGAAGACAGCGCCTCCCATGCTCAGGCTAACGCCGCCCTACAACGTCAACTCTCATATGATGTGAAACCTCAAATTGCCAATCATTTTTATCGGCGCTCTACCACACATGGCCTCTTGCCACACTTCGTATCACATGCAAACACACTTGGACTGTCCCTCATTGCCACTGCGCTCGTGCCACATGCCTTCAAAAGGCACAGAAGCTCCTCATTCAGCCATCTCGTTGTTGCTCCAGCCGGCCCCGAAAGCAATCGTTGTTACTCCCCTCGCCATCACGTTATTGCTCCAGCTTGCCTTGCGCACCACCATTGCCATTGCCCTCCCTGTTGCGCACTCCCCCTCATGCGCGCACCTGCTACAAGTCCCCTGTCGCGCGCCCTCCTGCTGCGCACCCCTCCGCATGTGATCCTCCTTGCTGCGCGCCCCCTGCTGCATGCCCCTCCCCCTCTACATCCCCCTGTCGCACGCCCTTTGCGGCGAGCATCCATGCTACGCGCCACCCCCCCCCCCCCCCCCCCGCGGCGCTGCGCGCCCCCTGCTCTCGACCTAGACTCACAGTACGCTACCCTTTCTCTACTCGACAGCCTCTCCATGGCCACGCGCCAATGTCAAAAGCCCATCAGGGGCAGCTACAAAGGCGCGTTATCACGGCACTATCACCAGGCCAAGACCAGCGTTTGAAATCCATCGAAGGCTCCTCATCAAGAAGTCATGAAAGGCAGGCTACTCAAACGCCTGACAGCACCCAGGGAGAGAATGTCTTGACTCCGGAGAAGCCTAAGGGCAGAAGAGGCCCCAAAAAACCTACCATAGCGCACTCTGAGCCCGCCCACACCTCGAAAAACCAAGTCACTCCATGTTCACGAACATGCGGAGGAGGAGACAGACGTTTGGATCATGGATTCGGACGGCATCTAAACCAGAGTTGCTCCCATCGTCCGCGCGGCCCCTCCTAAGCCTCCGCGTGAACCCACAACAGAGGAGGAAGCCACTGCAAGTGAATATGGATTCCTAATTGAGGAGTAAGACCACGCGACAGAGGAAGATGAAGGAACCCCATGACTGCTCTGTAGCAAGGTTCATCTCTGGTTTTTGTCAACTCAGGACATACTTCAGCTATTTTGTTTTGATATGTGTCACTGAATATTTTGTAAAACAAGACTATATGGCACTATTAAGGGGTTAGTTTCCTCCCAGGAGACAGTCCCAAACATGTTTTATTTTGAAAACTACCAAGGCAGGGATTGGCTAAGTACTACTTGCCATCTCTGCCCAAAGCCTCTGTAAAGTTTCCTTTATGATTTTAATATAGTTTAGCCTTGCTTACAAAAAAAAACCCTTAACATGATTTCATCCTATCATCCGCAAACAAATGGCCAAACAGAAATAGTAAATACGTGTTTAGAAATACATCTTTGATGCTTCATATCTGATAAACAAATAAAATGGTCTCAATGGTTGTGTTGACCACTCTTTGTCAACGACCTGATAGCAGTACACCCCTTTTTTTTCGCAATAGGGATCTATCATGTTCGAGTGTTCATGCCATTCATATTTCATCATTCAGTCGACAGTTTTGTAAAATATGTAAACCCATTCTGCATATCTATAATGTAAATGATCTCAGTAAGACCATCATGTATGTAACAAACTAGATAAGCCTAGTATTTTGGTGATGATTTTTATCCTAGGAGGTTTTTCGTCTCACTGATTCATCTGTGTCTCTAGACACAAATGATCGGCAGAGTTTTTCCCCTCCAGCCTCACCCCAAAGCTAGGGTGGATTTTGTCATTAAGATATTAAGTGAGTCCTAGTGTTTTTTATCGAGTCTTTGTAAAAGTAATCTGGGAATGATCCTAGATAATTGGCTAGATCATTTTATTACAGATTTTTGGGTCTACTAGATCATATTTTAAGTTGCAGAATTGGGTAGATTATTGAGGGTCTATTACGAACGGGTGTTCCCCTCATGGGTTTAATGTATTAATCTTATGTAAAGAGGGTTGGAAAGATAATTAATCCACTCCTGAGTCAATTAATTAAATTTTCTGGCCAAATTAAATCAAAAATCCTAAGCTAGAAATTTAATTAATTTTATTTTCTAGGAAAAATTAAATTCTTCAAAGGCAATATTCGTGGGTCTCTAAAAAATAAATTTTTAAAGATCCCGAGCCAAGGGAATATTGGAAATTTTGAGAAATTTCGGACCCTTGGGCCTTGGTAGTTAAGTCAAAGTCAATTTTTTGAGGTAATTAACTCAAAATTATTATTTTTGAGTTAACTAAAAATGAATTAAACGAAAATTTCGAAATTCCTCAAATAATAATTTTTTCGGCGGATGAGATTAAATGATAATAAAATCAATTTTTATGGTCGAGATTACTATGATGGTGATCAAGCGAACTAGCTGTTGGAGGTTTTACTTATAAATTAGAGGTCAGTGCCAGTCTGAATTTTCATCCGATCTTTTGATCGTGTACTAGCTCTTGAACCTCTCCTGTAATACTTTCTGGAATAATACAAACAAAGTCTTTGGGTTTTCATTTGATGGTCGTGTTCCTCTTCGACATTTTATGGTAAACTTGTCCTTCATATTCTGCTGGTAATTATTTTAACAAATTGTTGATTAATGGCTCTTGTAGAGTAATCTATTGCACAGATATTTTGCTTAGGTTTTTGGATTTAGGGTAAGAATTTTAATTGGATTGAGTTAGCAAGTATCTCTGACTCTTGAAAATTTCATTTTTATCTTATTTCTCTATTGATTTAACAGTTTAACTTTAAGTGTGCAAAAATCTTTCGGATTTAGAATTGGGCGTTTGGGGAAGTCCTCGGCTAGAGCAACTGACTCCCAAGGAAATAAGATCTGAAGAGCCCTCTGAATCTAATTCCCCGAGCTTATCTTAAGTTCTATTTTTTACAGAGTTTTTTTAGGGCTTGTGCCTAGTTAAAATTTTATCTTAACTTTTATTGAATTTAAAGATAGATCTGGCTAGTAAGAGCCTTAGATCTTCAGATCTGAGAGCAAAGTCAAACTTACACTCCTCAGATCTGACATACCTGCAACTCTTGTGCATAGATCTATAAATATATTGTATAGATCTGTATTTTTAATAGTGATTTAGAAAAGAAATTTAGTTTTCTAATTTCTAACTTGAGGTTTCAATTTTAGATTTTTGTATATCTGTTGGGGTTTCGGGATTTTGGTTTCTGGTTTTGTGCAAGTGAAATTTGAGGTTTTCAGACAATTTTATTTTGATCTGAGACAAATCTAGGCCCTGGAGGGCAAGATCTTATCTCAAGATCAGGATTTTGCAAAAGTATTCAAGTTAAATTTTTCAAATATGAGTTTCTGTGTAAAAATTATTGTTGGGCGAGGGGAAAATTCGTAAATTTTTTAAAGTCTACCAATTATTACTGCATTTTTTTCATGTCGTTATTCGTCTTTCTCCTATGTCAGTTGCCTCATTTCCTTCATGCAATCACTACTGTTGTGTTTTCCTTTCCTTGTCTCTGTCTCTGCCCACTGCTCCTCACGCAATGTAATCTCTCCACCACCGTTCTGTCCCTCTCCCTCTGCCTGCACAAATTCCAGTACGCTACCATATCTTTACCTTTCCTACATGAGCTTCCCCATTCTTTGAGACTGCGTGTCCTCACTCCAGCATTAATCCCTTCCATCCCCTCACATTGCCCTTACCCTTAGCATCCTTACCTCCTTGCGTTGCCATTTCTGCAGCTTCCTTCCTCCTTTCACGCAGTCCCTTTCTCTATTTGAGGCCTCCTTCCATACCCTCGATCTCTGCTTCATTTTGTTGCCCTACACACTCCCATCCTCCCTCTTCCCTTGTTTCCTTGCGGCCTGTCGCTGCTATCATTCCTCGCAAATCACGGCTCCTTCTCTTCTTCCCCTCATCCCTGCATCGCTCCGTAGCTGCTTGAGTTCCCTTCGCAATGCCTACATGCTTCCATTTCTCCTTGCCGTCTGCTACCCTTCTCTGCGTGTTGCCCCTTCACTGCCATTACTTGTGTGCTCCTAATCCCCTGTCACGTTGTCGACTGCCAAGCTCCATCAATCTTCATTCCTCCCGCTCCCCTTTGACCTGCATTCCTAAAACCTAACTCAAAGCCTAACGCATAACAAAATAACATTCGATTTTAAATTTTTTTGGTTTGACCTATTCACATTTAAAAAATAAATAAATAAAAAACATAACATAACATTTTATTCTTTTTTTTGTAAGTTTCGATTTAAATTTTTTAACTTTTCCTTTTCATTTTTTTTTTAATTTTTAGTTTTCATTCTAAAATTTAAAATCAAAAATTTTCTTAACTTACAACTTTAAAAAAAAAAATATATATATATATATATATATATTTCAAAAA
The DNA here is from genome assembly GCA_034641835.2 of Pinus albicaulis. Lineage (NCBI taxonomy): Eukaryota > Viridiplantae > Streptophyta > Pinopsida > Pinales > Pinaceae > Pinus > Pinus albicaulis. The sequence continues at coordinate 1,755,711,711 of CM076575.1, read as the reverse complement.
CTCGATTTTTTTTATTTTTCATTAACCTTTGTAAAAAATAAAAATAAAAACTAAATTTTTTAGCTTATTAACTTTTAACTTTTGTAAAAATTTTCATTAACTAGTAATTTTTTTAAATTTCTTTTTTTTTTTCCTCTTTTGTATATAAATTTAAGGGCCATTTATATTTTGAAATTAAGGTTTTTGAAGCTATTTTTAAAGTGGTAAAACTCTAAGCCCTCAACGAAAATATTTAATTGTGGAGAAAGTCCTATAGTTGATAAATATTTAATATTTAATATCCTAAATTTGACTATAGAGAAAAATAAAAAAATTCTTGGATTTGCATTATTTTAGAATATCGTTTAATCCATAAAATTCTTGAGGAAGTGTTTATTTAACACTGAAATTTCATAAGTTACTTTCATTTGCTTCAGCTGAGTTTAATGATCAATGGCATGAGATTTTTTTTTTTATGTTTGATATCGATTAAAATCGCCTTAACGTGTAATTAACTCTTGTTTCATTTACTTGAATTTGAATATTTATTGGATATTAATGTTTAGGAAATTTTTCAAGTAAGTGTGATCAATATCTTATTTTGAGAGCTCTATTATGGATCTGCGACAAATTGTAAATATTTTAATTGAGTAAATTTTTGGCATCTTCATAATTGGCACTCTCGCTTAAGTACTTAGTGGTTAGATCAGATTATTTGTAATCTAAGTACTTTAGGCTTTTAACATCACCTCTCATCTTCGAAGCTTGCTTCATCTCGCTCCTTCTTCAAATCATTTTTCTTGCATTCTGCATTCTAAGTTGGCATTGCATAGCAGCAGTTTCTCATCAAGTACTTGGTTGTAATTTCCTTAGCAGGATAGTTGACTCCATAAGGCACTGGTATCAATCATTCAAATTTAATCAAATCATTTAATCTTGCTAGATCTTTTACAAGTATTTGGTCGTTTCACTGTCTCCCGAACTAGTTGGTTCCCAAATAGTTCTCCTTCATTCCATTTCCATAAGGTCTAGCCCCCGTAGTCTATTGTAGGGAGAAAGCTTAAACAGAGAGATCGGGGATTAGGGTGACAGCCCCTGATATGAGTCGTTGTCGTGGTGCCTAGAAATTCTGTGCGACAACATTTTAAGGCGTCGTTGTAGGGGATAGAGTTTTTTTGTCCTTGGTCTCAACGACATTTTCTAATCTTCTAATCTTTTTCGCCATTCATTAACCTGTCCCACGGCATAACATTTTCTAACGTCATTTCATCTCTTCATATTTTCATCATCATATCTTTCATCATCTCACTAACACTTTCATCTTCTCTATTTGCACATATAGCACCTGGACATTTCAGTTGGCTTCCTTGTTTGGGTGGAGACTCCACTTATTCATCTATTTACTTTCAAACAATAATCCCTCCCTGATATCCATTTGCTTCTCTCGACTAATTTTTCGGTTTTGGAATTAGATTCATGTTCAAGTGGTGACTCCAATTCTTTCATTTCTTACAAGAATATCTGCTAGAAGCTCACTTTTTGTGGATCTCTTGATTTTCTTGAACAAGGATCTCTCTCTCTAACATCCATTTTGGCCTTTAAGCAAGTCATCCTGGATGATTTTTTTTATCCTTTTGATTTTACTAACTTTCAGGGTGCTCCACACGATTTCCCGTCTTCGTTCGGTGAGACTATCGATGAGGTGCCCCCTTTTAGTGATAATAATGCTTTTACTGCCGAGGTTGACATTCAAAATTTCAACCTCTATATAAGCAAGTGTCGCCCATATTCTGATCATGAAGATGTGAAGATGCAGCTTTTCATTCTCACCTTAGCTGGTGATGCTTTGGATTGGTTCACCGACTTTCCCAAAAACACTTTTGATTCTTTCCAATCACTCATTGAGGCCTTTGAGAATAAATATGGAGATAAAGAAAAGGTAAAAGCAAAAGTTGAAGTAAATGAAACTATAGAAGTTGAAAATGATTTCATCAAGGAATTAACTCAGATGGTTAAAGATATGCAACTTAATCAAGCTCGGGTAATCAAGAATATGGAGGCCAACCAAGCTCAATTCATTAAGAATATGGAACTTAATCAAGAAAAATGAATAGTGGATCACACCGGGGAAATTGGTTTTATGCAGAGCAGGTTATTGGCCTTGGAAGAAAAACATATTGAGGAAATGATGATCATGGAATTTAATCACACTAATCAAATGGCCACCATGCATAATCATTTGATCACCATGGAAGCAAATCATGAGAAAGAGATGAACTATATGCAAAATTGCTTCATGGCCATGAAAGCAAATAATGATAAAGCGATAAAAAACATGGAAATCGGTCAGATGTCTCTTCAACACAAGTTGTCGACTATTAAAGAGAGTCATGCGAAGGAAATCAATGTTGTAAAGTTAAGCATTCTAATCAAATGACGGTTATTCATAATAAGTTGGAAAAAAGGGAAAGATCACATATAAAGAATGTCCAACCCAAGTCATAATTGTCAACAAATCATTAGCCTCCCAGTTTGCTGAAGCAAGTTCCATTCTATTATGAGGAGACCATTTCTTCCATCGAAAAGTGGTTGATTGAAGGCGACCCGGATAAAAGGAAAACTGAGGGGAATCAGGTTAATACATGTGAAGTTAATCCATCACCCTTGACAGAGCAAATGCAAAATGAAGAGAGGCATGTCACACATATCTTGAATACTTCGTCTGAAAGTTCACAAGCACAATGTTCCACATCATCAACAATACAGTCTGCCACGAAGAAAACCCTGAAGCGAAAAAGAAAAAGAAAAAGAATAAGGAAGTGGTTTGATTCATCAGACAGCCGCAAGAAGCTCAATTTTCGGATAAGACAAAGTCCTACTGTATGCAAGATTGCACATGGCACATCCGAAAAACAACCCATAGACTTGCCTGAAAACAAGCAAATGCTCAGTATGCACTATATTGAACACATATGATGCCACAAGGCATCCTTTGAATTGTATCTCTAACCTTGCACCTTGTCCTTTCAGCATTTCATTTTGTAGTTAGAGTAGATTTACATTTCATGTTAGTAAAATAGTCAATAAATGAACAACTTCTATTTTCATGTGTTTAATGTTATATGATGAATTTTTGGATGGATGCTACTTATATAATCTTATGTATTGCTTGGACGCAAATTCTGGATTCTCACATTCCTCCGATGAAGCAACGTGTCCCCAAGTAGAGCCAGATGTTGACCACTCTTTGTCAAAAGATAAATTTTTCGACAGATGAAATTAAATGATAATCAAATCATTTTTGACAGTCGAGATTACTTTGACGAGGATCAATCGAATTAGTCGTTGGAGGTTTTAACTATAAATTAGAGGTCAGTGTCATTCTGATTTTTCATGCTATCTTTTGATCATGTACTAGCTCTTGAACCTCTCCTGTAAAACTTTCTGGAATAACACAAACGAAGTCTTTGGGGTTTTATTTGATGGTCGTGTTCCTCTTCGGCATTTTATGGTAAACTTGTTCTTCATATTCTACTGGTAATTATTTTAACAAATTGTTGATTAATATCTCTTGTAGAGTAATCTATTGCACAGGTATCTTGCTTAGGTTACTAGATTTAGGGTAAGAATTTTAATTGGATTGAGTTAGTAGGTATCTCTAACTCTTGAAAATTTCATTTTTATCTTATTTCTCAATTGATTTAATAGTTTAACTTTAAGTGTGCAAAAATCTTTCGGATTTGGAATTGGGCGTTTGGGGAAGTCCTCGGCTGGACCAGCTGACTCCCAAAGAAATAAGATCTGAAGAGCCCGATGGATCTAATTCCCCAAGCTTATCTTAAGTTCTATTTTTTGCAGAGTTTTTCTAGGGCTTGTGCCTAAATAAAATATTATCTTAACTTTTATTGAATTTAAAGTTAGATCTGGCTAGCAAGAGCCTTAGATCTTCAGATTTGGGAGCGAAGTCAGACTTACACTCCTCAGAACTGACAGATTTGTGCATAGATCTATAAATATATTGTATAGATCTGTATTTTTAATAATGATTTAGAGGAAAAATTTAGTTTTCTAATTTCTAACTCGAGGTTTCAATTTTAGATTTTTGTATATCTGCTGGAGTTTCTGGGTTTTGGTTTCTTGTTTTGTGCAGGTGGCATTTGAGGGTTTTCAGAGAATTTTTTTTTTTATCTGAGACAGATCTAGGCCCTGGAGGGCAAAAACTGATCTCAGGATTAGGCTTTTGCAGAAATATTCAAGTTAAATTTTTCAAATCTGAGTTTCTGTGTAAAAATTATTGCTGGGCGAGGGGAAAATTCGTAATTTTTTAAAGTGCACCAATTATTGTTGCATTTTTTTCATGTCATTGTTCGTCTTTATCCTATGCCGATGGACTCATTTCCTTCATGCAGACACTGCTTTTGTGTTTTCCTTTCCTTGCCTCCGTCTTTGTCCACTGCTCCTCACGCAATGTCATCTCTCCACCACTGTTTCGTCCCTCTCCCTCTGCCTGGCAAATTCCTATACGCTACCATATCTTACCTTTCCTACGTGAGCTTCCCCACTGTTTGATGCCTGCGTGTCCTCACTCTAGCGTTAATCCCTTCCATCCCCTCACATTGCCCTTACCCTCAGCATCCTTACCTCCTTGCGCTGCCATTTCTGCAGCTTCCTTCCTCCTCTCACGTAGTCCCTTTCTCTATCTGAGCCCTCCTCCATACCCTCGATGATCCAGGTGGATATTGGTGGCCACCTACCTATTCCACTTGGGGCCCCACCATCGTCTCTTTCAGTTTTTCAGTTTCGGCACAACTTACTACTTTTAGCAGTTTTTCGGGTCCTGAACTTCCAGAGCCTTTTTAAGGCCCTAAACGACGTTTTTTGGGCATCGTTCCTCGGACAAATATGATTTTGTTCCATAATCTATATTCGCAGCAACAGTTGTAGTCCTCGGATAGATCTTTCTAATGATGTATCATGTGCGTCAAACGGAGATGAAGCGCCACAACTATGGGCCCCATTTAGGTAAATTGGTGTTTCAACCTATGCCGAAACTGAAAAACTAAAAGAGACAATGGTGGGGCCCCAAGTGGAATAGGCAAGTGGCCACCAATATCCACCTGGATCACTCGATCTCCGCTTCATTTTGTTGCCCTGCAGTTTTTTGTATTTCTCTGTCGAGTTAACCAGTAAGGTACCCAAATTTGTTGTACTTAGAATCTACTTAATAATAAAAACCCTCCAGCAGCCAGAAGACCGGTTTTCCCGCATTGGGTTTTTCTAGGGACAGTGGTCCAGAAAATCTTGTGTGTCACTTTGTCATTGTGCATGTATTCAGTTTAGATCTGTATCTGTGTAGATTGTTAATGTGTTTACTTCGATGTTAATGCTGAAATTTCAGATTAATAACTTGGTTAAATAGGAGAAGTATAACGAGATTAACAGTAGGGTTTCTGCATAAGTAATATTCAGAAATTTTCACAAAAGGATCATAATCAAAACCAACTTACACAAATAAAGAAGCTTAAGAATGATAAGAAGTCGCATGACTAGTCAAAACAATTTATTCAAAAAGATGTGTTGAAGTCTTTAGAGGTAATAGTCCAATTTGGAGAAAATGGAACGAATATCGACCCAGTGAATATCACAACTCAAGAAAAAGACAAGCTAGTTGAAAAAAAAATACATTCAGATGTTGTAGTTCAGACAATGAAAATTCCAAATGAACATTTTGTAGCCAACTCAACAACAATAGTACCTAAAGTAAATCAAGAAGTTGCCACACACATGATAAAGGAAAGTCAAACCAAAAGAACTCTTTATCTACATCTGAATCACAAGAATAGACATCTCAATCAATCTACGAATCGGTATCACTCAGAACATAAACAACAAACTTATGTTCCAAGAACACTGAAGTTTGCACAATCCAATCCTATTATAACAACTCATTACAAATTTCTCGTAATCAAAAGATTCCACAGAAGATATATTTAGAATGGTCAAATCCCTTCTTAGTGCGACAATTTTGTTTATCACTCAGAGGATCCTATCATCATGTATCAACTAAGATGACAACTCGAAGAACTCCAAAAGATACGAAAAGATTAAAAGACAAAGAAATTGATCACACGCCTTGTCAATAATAAGCATCGAGCAAAAACCTTTTTGAAGAGGAAGGCAATGTTATGAATATAATTTATATAAAAATAATGTAAATACTAAATATAGTAATGATTAATTAGTGAACATTAATTAGTAATTAGTACTAAAGAGGCATGTCTAATGGGACATGACCTTCCATGAAGAGGCACCTGCCTAGGTATATAAGTGGGCCTCATTTGTAACAATCAGACATCAATGTAAATTCAACAATTCTTATATAATATATATTACTTGTCCTACAATGGATATTTACATATACCAGATATTTTGAGTATTCTTGTTGCGTATACAAACTTTGTTCGTTACATTGGTATCAAAGCGCTTACGAACTTTGTTCGTTATAGTTTCTTATTTGCATTAGATATTTTCAACAAAAGAACAATTGTATACCACTGTAAAGTCCTAGGGTAATTTTGCCCTTATTCAACTTGGGGTAATCAGCATAAGTTATTTAATTCAACAGTGGGGCTTTTCACATATTAAACACTTCAATTAATTAGTAGTGGTAGTCATATATAAATAGTCCAAAAAGTACGATTCTCCTCAATTGTACAATAAATAGGGTTGACTGCCCAACAATCAAAAGGTCCAATATTCCACCAAGTCCAGCATTGTTACAAAGATTTGACAAAACTAGTTCCAATTAACCAATTTTAACTTAATCAGCTAATTGCTACTTAACACTAGCCTCTTGCAATAGTGACCTATGTTAATCCGCAGACTTGGAAGAACAATTGCAATCAACTCAGCTATCTTCTTGAGTGCGCATGTAGCCTAGCAATGCAGCCTTGGTCACGTTATTAATCAATTTGCAATGGTTAGAAACTCTTTTGTAAAATCGATTCTCCTTATACTAATACGCAACCCTAGAAGGGTCGAATAATAACTTGTAGCCTCAGAAAGGTTCGGACCTGTGTTTGCCTTGGTGATCCACAGCCCTTAGGAGGCCAAACTCTGGATTATTGCTCCTATAATAGTGCAGATTCCCAGATTGAGCCTCCACTGACCCAGAACTCCAATTTGTCCCGCACTTGAAGTCACTTTCAACTCGAAACACTATTGAATTATTGTTATGCAAAACAGAACCATATCCCACGATTTACTAGACAGATCACAGAAGATGAAAACATAGAATGACTAACTAGGGTGGAATCTTTCACCACTGAAATTAGTAGAGAAAAGGGTTCTTAAAACCCTGAGAGGCACAGCTCAAGAAGCAAATATCTTTTCATCCAAATCGATGATGCTAATTTGATTCCAACTCTCCTTTATTTATAGATTCCTTCATGGGCTCCCAAATGTGAAGGGTTGCGAATGCAACCCCCAATTTTCGGATTTTCTGCTCCAACTGACCCAACATTTACAATGTTTCCCAACATTGGAAAAATTGGACTTACCCTTTTATCAAGACTCTAGCATGCGTGGTTGGATAGGTTATTTCGTCCTCCCCTAGCCAATCAATTGGGAGAGGACATTACAAGCACCTTTGAACTGGGCTCCATGAGATTAGGTGGACTCCCAAAGGAAGACACTGACGAGTAACTGAAGGTCTCACCATCATGCTCGTTGGTGCATTATGGGACTCTGCATGTCAGTTGTTGCACCGATGTCATAGATCAATAGGAAATTATGAGGTAATTGGCCTGTTCATCCCAGAGTGGGCCATGGCGTACAAGAGTTGAGATTTGTTGGAAACTTCTCTAATGAAGAGTGCTAAGCATCTTTGGTCCTGGTATCAGAAGAAAGTAGAGAGGGAGACCCCTAAGTCCTTATAAAGACAATGTTAGCACCCTTGGATCTCATAGTATAGGTCCTAAGGGGCACCAAAGATGAGGTGCCTTTCCATATTTGGCTCCTAAAGGTAGCATGCCTGGAAGATCCTATTTGATCGTGGTATATGGTGATATGTTTTTATCCGAAGTCGATGGGAGCTGACCCGGAGCTGTCCCAAAAATATCCTGAGTGAATGCATCCAATGTTTGTGCATATGGGGGGTGGACGAAGATGCCATCTCGCAACTCCAAAAAGTGCTCTAGGTAGAAGGACATCTCTGAGCCCAAGCCTGTCGTGGGGAGGTCCAAGCGACCTGAATGTATAATCTGTAGATATCCTCTCTGACTGCCCTGTTAAATATCTGCCTGGTTGGTAAGATATGGTGTGGCGCATCAAGGCAGAATGTAAACATGGGAAGGAACTTTGGAGAGAGGGTGATCAACTGAAGAAGCTGAGAAACCTCTGAGAACCAACCTTGTGTCCATCCTGAAGAAGGATCTAGAGCACAAACCTCCGAGTGGACTCTATGGAGGAAAGAAACCACGGAAATCACTGAATTTTCAATTATTGGCATGTGTCATTAGATTCTCCGATAATGCAGATGAACAATGTCACAGCTTTCCAACCTAAGTTGTCGGAAACGCCTAGGCTGGCCCTCGGAAACTCGGATCCCCGTTTCGGAAACTGAAACCTGTACGAAACTCCTCGGAAACACCTTGGATCCGTATCTTATCCGTTTCCGAAATTTTGGAAACGGTTTTTCCCGAAAATTGCCGTTTCCGTCCCGTTTTTGAATTTGGATACGTATTTGTTAAAAAATCTAAAACGTATTTCCAAATCTGAAACGTATTTGAAAAATTTTGAACCGTTTCACGATTTTCAGAAACGTTTTTACCCTAACTTGATCTTTTTCGCCGGAAACATTATCGTTGATTGTGTAATTTGGAAAGGGAATTTCGTTTTTAACTCTTATCTTCCGCCGCAAAGGGTTCCGAGTGACTGTGAGAGATATCTTCCGCCGCAAACTTGCAAAGAGCAACTCCCGAGTGATTGAGACACCACTGTGACAGATTAATCCTCCGCGCAAAGAGCTGTGCCCGCAAACTTCAAAGAGCAACAGAGTTCCAGTTCCGTCGTCGCCGGTCGGACGTCCGAGTAAGAGAGCAAGCTGCAATCCGTCGTCCGAGCAGCTGCCAGCCGCAAGTGCCTTCGTGCTACTGCTCAGGTTCTAAAGCAGTCCTTGTGAATTCCTTTTTTTTCTTCGACCTATTCTTTTCCTTGATCTGCACCGAGATTATGTTACCAATGAACTGCCTTAGCTTGGTATTTATGTTTCTATGTTTGAACCGTCATGTCTTTTAAAGGAGAGCCAACATGACTATGATGAAGCCGACCTATTCAATTTATATTAAATTTTTTAATTATATTTTTCACTGAAGTGTCGTATCTCAAGGCTATCAACAGGCAAGTTATCTAATATTTATAGGCATGTTAGCTGGGCATGAATGACCATTCAATCAATTATTTAACATGCATATATTAGTTGACTGCCATTGCCAAATGCAAAGGTGCTAAAATAAAATAGCATGAGGTATTGGAAAACAGACACTGGACAGTGGACAGTGCTAACACAGTCCTGGGACCTGTATATTACACTTGCAATCAATACTTGACCGAAATATATACTAACTCAGAAACAGAGATATGTGATCCTTTGCTTTGCTATCTGTCCTATCTTTGCTGACTGGTCTCCTCACTTCGCTATTTCACATGCTGACTTCTAAGTTTTTATCCTTTCTGTAATTGCTATGTTAACTCAGAGCTATCCGAAGTTATTATCAAACAGCAGACTATAATCATGCCTCAGGTATGTCCGAATTCTTCAGACCAATCCGAACTGTGTGTTAGTCTTCTTCCTTCACTGATTTGCCTCCCTTCTATGCATCAAACCGCAGTCCTTAAACTCACACTTAATTGCAGACAGATGATCGAAGTTACTTCAGAGTCAGTAGTCATAAAGAGGGATACGTATTACGTTTAGGCCCTAGGGATTGGGAGATTTTTCTGTGATTACAACTACTTTTAAAAGTTCTTATCAAGCTTTTTTGGCCTTTTTTTGGATTAATGAGGTTCCCATTGATTTCCACCTTTTATTTTATTAATTACTCTGGTCTTCTATTCATAGGATTATCCAAGACTCCAAGTTAGTTAGGTTTGAGACCAACTTCTGTTATTTTTGAAAGTACTGCTTTCAACTTTCAAGTTTCAATCTCTATAGAAAATGGTCTAGTTTCCTGTTAAGTACTTTTATTCAGCTAGGCTGCCCTGATAGGGAGTACCCTTAATTTCCTTGAGAGATCATCAATAAAATTATAAATGCTAGGAACTTGGAAGTACTTCAAAGTTTCAAACCTTCCAATGGTGAAGTTATAACACTTTGCTGTAGGTGAAATATCTCTATGGCACATATACACAGTGAAATTTCGTGAAAGAACTGACTTCAATTTTCAAATGGTCACTGATAATTTATTCAAGTTCAGATTTTCAATAAAATATTAAAATCATGGACAGAGGTATTCTGGGCAGTTAGTAATGTATTCAAATTTCACAGTTCTCACAGTTACAGTCACAAGTTAGGCTCTCACAGTTATTAATATAATCTATACCAATATGTCTAATAGACCATTACTCAGTTACTGTGCATCTTTAGATTTCGAGAAGAAAACATCACTGATCTTAATGGCTTGTCCAGATTTTAGACTCTCACCATTAATGAAAATAGTAAATAGTAAATACACAGCAGAAAGTTATATAAAACCTGGTATGCTTGGCTGCTAGCAAAACTTTAAAGTTTAAAGTTTAAACTTTCAGGGTTCAGCCCAAATATTTATTATTCAGTTTAGTAACTACTAACTAGTAACAACCTACAACCTACAGGATTTTGTCATTTGAGGGCAGGTATACAGTTCACATTTTTATAAATTATTTATCTTCATTGTTTAGTTTAATATTTAAACTTTATCCTTATTTTGCAGATTAATATCATCATCAATGGCATCTTCAACTTCAGTGATTCCTGATGTACATACAATGGAGAATGAAAGTGAATCTTCCCTTAAATTTGATCCAAAGTCACCACTTTGGAAATATGTAACCATTGTTGGGAAGATCCAAGGAGGTGGTTCAACTGTATGGGTTTGTAGTGAATGTAAAAAATAGTTTAGGGGATCATACACACGGGTCAAAGCACATTTGCTTGGGTTAAAAGGCAATGGGATTCGACTCTGCAACGGCCCACCTAAAGAGAATGGGACAGATGGAAGTGGTTTGAGCAAGACAAAAATTGCAAAATATCATAAAGAACAAGACGAGGCAGATGCTAAATCAAATGAGGCAATTTCTACAAGGTTGGGAGCATCTTCATCAAAGCCTCCACTTCATTTTCATGGAACAGGAATTGTTGGTTCAAACAAGCGGTCTAATTTGGGACCACTTGAAAAGAGTTTTAATAATGATGCTCGAGAGATTGCAAATGCAGCAATTGGTCAATGCATTTATGCAAATGGCCTTTCTTTTAACCTTATGCGGTCTCCTTACTGGGCAAAGATGATAAAAGCAATGAATGAAGCCCCAAAAGGGTTCAAGAGCCCTGGATATGAGAAGGTTCGCACTACGATGTTGAGTGCTGAAAAGTTGGATTTGGAGTCCAAATTAAGCCTCATTCGTAATTCATGGCGCATTTCAGGGGTGTCCATCATTTCTGATGGATGGAAAGATCAAAGGAATAGGCCTTTGATTAATGTGATTGCTCAAAGCCCAAAGGGGGCAATGTTTTTGAAGGCAGTGGATTGTGAGGGGCAGATGAAAGATTCTCAATTCATCGCTGACATCTTGATTGAAGCAATTGAATCGGTGGGGCCAGAAAATGTTGTCTAGGTAATAACTAACAATGCAACGGTGTGTAGAGCAGTAGGCCTAATTATTGAAGGCAAATATCAGCACATCTTTTGGACCCCTTGTGCTGTACATTCATTGAACCTCATGTTGAGCAAGATGGGGAAGCAAATCGAGTGGATTCGTGTTATTTTTGAAGAGGCAAAAGAAATTCAAGCATTCATCACAAACCACCACATGTCCCAAGGCATCTACAAAGAATTTGCAAAGTTGGAGCTCCTTAAGGTACCTAAACATTAATCAAATAATAGTTTTCAATCAAGATTAATTTGATGATTTTATTTTTTAATTTACTGAAACATTGGAAATTTGGCACTTGCAGGTTGCCGAGACTCGATTTGCCTCTCACATCATAGTCTTAACAAGGCTTATGCAAGTGAAAGGTGCATTACAATCAATGGTATGCGGTTCTTTTTGGAATCAATGGAGGCAGTCCCAATCTGATAGAGCACAAACAATCAAAAAATTGATTGTTGATGATGAATGGTGGGATAAGGTTGAGTACCTTTTGGCATTTACTAAGCCAATAGTGGATTTGCTCCGTATGTTTGACACAGATATGCCTAATTTGGGAGAGGTGTATGAAGGCATTGATTCCATGATAGAGAAGATAAAGATGGTTATAAATGCCAAGGAAAATGACCCAGATGAAATCTTTTACAGAGAAGTAAAAGATATATTGACCAAAAGGTGGAACAAGATGACCACGCCATTGCACCTTTTGGCCTATGCAGTGAATCCAAAATATTATGTTGCAGAGTTGCTAAGTGATCCAGAAAGAACTGCACCAAGCAAAGACCCAGAAGTCTCACAAGAATTTAAAAAGGCTTTTAGAAAACTTTTTACAGATCCTGAAATTGGGCATCGGATTCGTTCAGAGTTTGTTCATTTCGTGGGATCAGAGGGTTGGGGCTCTGATATTGATTGTATGCGGGACAAGAGGGCAATGAGTCCAATTGACTGGTGGAACTACTATGGTGGGGAACTTCCACATATACAAAATTTGGCCATCAGGATTTTGTCACAGGTTGCTAGTTCCTCTTCAGCAGAAAGGAACTGGAGTACATATGGCTTCATCCATTCAGTGAAGCGAAACAGATTGGCTTCAAAGAAGGTTGAGGAACTAGTGTATGTTCATTCAAACCTTCACCTTCTGTCACACAAGAGAGATGAATACAAATTTGGAGCTGCCAAATTATGGGATGTGGAACCAAAGTTGCCTGACTTGGATATGACAGTGAATGCCAAGGCTCATATGACTTTGTTTGATGTGGAGTCATCGATAGGTGGATCTTCAAGTGAACATGGCAGCAATGTTCCCACTTCTGGAGATGATGTGGAAATTGATGACATATTTGATGATATGTAAATGATATTTATGTTGATGATTGAAATTAGAAACAAAAACTTGATGATATGTTGAACTTGAATCATGATTCATGAATTATCGTTTATGAATCATTGAATTTTCAATTTATAAATTATAACTTTATGCTGATTCCTGAATTGATGATGATAGATAGATGAATAACTTTATGGCATATGCTGAATTGATGATGATGATAGATGATAAATCATAAATCATAATTCATATATGATAATTGATGAATAGATGATAGAATCTAGATGATATCATGATGATCTTGATGATAGATGATTAATTATTATGGCATTATGCATTTTTACTATTTGGATATAATCTAGATTCTCAAACTTCAAATATGAATCATGAATGGCAATGTAAATTTGATATATATATATATATATATGACGTGGCGTTTCCTGCCGTATCGTATCCAGATTTTTTGAAAATTTGCCGTATCCGTTTCAAACCCCGTATCCGTATCCGTTCCCATTTCTGTTTCAGTGCAACTTAGTTTCCAACAATGCAAAAAAAAATCCAGTACAACTATGGCAGTTCTACTGACATCATATGTGGACAATTGAAAATTTCTTGACAAATTCTTGAGCAAGGAGATCATTTCAAATTTTACCATGTCATTGGAATTTATGGTGCTGAAGGAAATGCAGGACAATAGGGAAAATGCCTTTGATAGGTAACAAATGCTGAGATATGTAATTGTTTAACTTCAGGTACATACAACTCAGAGATTTTGTCTGGGAAAGAGTTGTCACTAATTCAATAACTGGAAATATTGAAAATGAATACCAATGCGAAATCAGGGAAGAAAAATTTATGCATGGAGAGATTACAGGTTTCATTTTAAAATTAAACCTGAAAACAATACAGAGTATTATGCACAATACAGCTTAAAATTCACTGTAGATATTTTTCAACGAGTTTAATAACGTTCAAGGATCCATGTCAACTCATGAATATAAGCATCAAAATATCCTCTCCAAATCTTCCATACAGGCAAATATAAGCAATTGTCAGTAACATGCAAGATTTTTTATCACATTCCATTAGAAAAAAGTATAAAAAAACGTTGTAACAAGATTCAAAAGCACAGGATCACAACAGTGCAGTTTTGTGAGAATCCATAGCAGATAAAGACTGACCTTAATTCTTCAAATCGCTGGCATACAGTCAGCAAGTCAGCAGTTTCAGGAACTTTAACCAAGAGGTCCAGAGCTTCTTTTGCCAACTTTTCTTTCTCCTCGGAATCCATGGTAACAACAGCTCTTTCCAGGCACTCAACAGCTTGAAAAAATCTGTAATCCGATTCATTGTAGTAGCTTGGGCATCCTTCCCGCAATTTGACACTGATGTCATCCACAGTGCCTCTACCATCCGGCCCTATATAGTACTGCAGAAAATTCATAACTAATTTAAATCCATAAATTTATCAAAATGGGAGTCTAATTAACACAAGGAAATTGGATATTAGGACAATAAAACCGGAATTTACAGCGTTCCAGTCAAACTGGCATGCAGCATATAATTAGTGAACCAGAGACAGTTCTGTCTGGATAGCAGCCAATATTAAACAAACAAGAAAACTGAAATACAAAAGCACCTTCCATAATTCATCCCACATATTGAAGATCGGTAAAAAAGCGGCCATTGTTGAAAGTGTTCACAGTGAAGACAAGTAACAGAAAGTATGCTACATTATCAGGATAAAAGGAGGTGCATGAATTTATAATCAATGTGTAAAATTAGTCTGATAAAAATTGAAGAAAATTGAAATCAAAATTACAAAACTAAGAAACACTTTGAAACAGCACAATTTACCTCCATCAGTGCAGCAACCAGCCTGGTGGCGATCTGGTCACCCTCATCTGAACAGACAAACTGATGAAACGTCAATTGAGCCAGTTTCCTTCGCAAGTTACCATCCAAGCTCTGAGCTAGTCGAGCCACATGGTGCTGAGAAAGAAGTTGCAGAAGTAAAAGTGCCTCACCAGACCTCCTGAGCAAGCGCCTGATGCACTCAATTCCTCTAACCTGGAAGCAAGGTCCAACATAGTACAAAGCATGAAATTTTCATCAAAGTTTAATTTGAAGTTCTTAAAGTGTGGATGCAGGAGAGGATGCAGCCCTGAACTGAGCTTGGCGAGAAGCAGGTTTTCAAAATTTTAGACTTCACAGATTCACCAAGACCATGAATTTGAAAATTGTAAAGAGATACAAAACAAAAGTACACTATTGACGAAAATAAAAGGTGTAAGAAAAAATATATCGAATCAAAACAATAGACTTCAAGCTTCTTTTAGGGTCATGCTGTTTACAGGTAATTCTAAATGTTCTATTCATTTTCTTGTAGTTCTTATTTTGTCTTCCTTTTGAGTATCCATTAAGAGATCCCTCCAGACTGATCGTCTTCCTTAAAATCTAGTCATGAAACATGTCCTAAGAGTTATCCTATGCAGACTAAGACATACAACCTATGAACAGATTTTCCTTAAGTAAGAGACACATCCTAAGAGGATCATTTAAAATCCAAAGATGCAATACAGAGTTGACACATGAATTAGAAGGATGCTGTAAAATATGTTTAATTTAAAGATTAATTCCAATAAGATATTGAAAACTTGCTTCCACATTTTTCCACGCATTCAAATTTGTGTACAGCCAAAAAAGCCAGGCATAACAAGTCAATGAATACATATTCACAAAGTTTAAATTAAATGTTAGAAAGACAGTCAAGAAGCTAAAGAGACTTGTTTTCAGCACCTCCATAGCAGCCAACTCTGCCGGATTGTAAGGTACCCTCTGTCTCTTGTTGGAGGCTGTTGGAATACTTCCTTGATCCCCACCTCGGACAGGTGTATTAAATAAATTTCTTCCAGCACCCTGGTCCTTTATCCCAAAGCTTCCATTTGCACTATACAAAATTGAGCCAGCCATGTCTCCTAGACCAACAACACGACCATAAAGCCCTCTTCTCTGGTTTCTCCTTGACCTTAAGAATTGCTCCAATGACCTGATTTTATTTTCAAGAATCTGCATAGTTTCAATAGGAAGCCTGCAAACAATAACTCCATTGTCTATTTGCATATCATCACTGGACTCTCCCTTAACAACCATAACCGGAAGTTCCCACAAAGGCCAAAGCAACCTTGATGCACATAAACAGAGACCCTCATGAGCACCAGAGAAAACCGGTTCAGCATCTTGAACCACTTGTCCCATGTTGAATCCTACTCCAGCAGTGCTTATAGTATTAGTCAATGCACTACCACCCTGCATTTGAGGCATACCTACAACCCTTGGATCCTCAAATGCTTCAGCAGCCCTTTCCGCCACAGCATTTGACACTATGTTCTCTTCATCACATATAATTCGTGCAGCCAAAAGAAGGCACATTGCTGCAGCTTCTCCTGGTCCAAAACGTTGAAAGAAGTCCTCGAGTAAAGACCTTTGTGCATTGGAATCCAGCAACCTTTGCAATATATCTACAGGTCGATTAAATACAATTTCCATCAGACCCATTGTACCAAAAACAACAGCTCTCCTCCTGGGAAGAAGATGCTGTGTAGCTAAATCACCACGAGCCCATAATTTCTTGGCTCTTGTCATTTCACTTGACTCTCCAATGTTTCCAGAGTCACATGACTCAAGAACCGAAGCTTGAACAGCAGCCTCTCTCTCTGGCGGTGGCAAGACATCGGATATGGAAAGTGTTCTACCCTCAACTGACAAAGGAGAAACTGTTTCTCTTAATGGGCGGGTACCTCTACCTGTAGTTCCCACTCCAGCCAAGGCAAAGCTGCCAGATGTCATCAAAGGTACAGTCAAGTCCCTATTAACAATTAGCACCCTTGATGTGGTTGCAGGTGATGATTCAGAAAGCAATAGAAGACCACCAGAATAGTAAGCAGTTTCAACTTTCATCACCAAGCTGTCAGCTTGTGGACGGCCACTGATCGAAAGGCTCCCAAATGTAATACCACTTCCAAGTCCAATTGAGGGAGAAGGACGTGTTGTTACTACTTTTAAAACTGATGGTCTATTATGAATGGCATTCAGTCCAGTCAATCCTCGAACAGGACCACCAGTGCCAATGCTAGGAGTAGTAGTGAGGTACATCCGTCGGCCATCTGAAGCAACAGCAACAAGATGTAGCCATTTCGACTCCATTGTAGACACAGTTGCAATTGATACTATAGACGTCCTAGACAACCTAGAAGCTGCTCTGCCCCCTGTTGACCGACTGCCACCATAGCGTCCATCCCTCTGATCACTCAAATTTCTCTCTTCAGCAACTTTTTTAAGCGGGCCATTTCCATTTTTCCCAAGATCAAATACTTGAATCTTAGACTCCTGAGTCCGTGCATACAAAATATACCTCTCATTATCAATCACCAACTCTACAATTGGATCGACAGCTCCAAACTTCAGCACATTAGGCAGCACCCACCTGCTTTGACAGATACTTTTAATTTTCAAATCAAAGAAACAACAATGACTTCTACTGGAAAGAAATTATAAAAAAAGTACAAATATAGTGATATCCTATCCACTATTAAGAACACCTTGAAATCAGGTTGCTCAGCCCCCCCGTGAGGCAAACTTTACGACAACGTCTATGCCAGCCGGATCGTGTTGAGTATTGCAATTCATATATGTGGCTATCTCGCCCAGCCAGAAAGATGTGACCATTGTCTGTGCATGCCACACAAGTCATGGTTACACCATCAGATGGTATTGTATACTCGGGTAATGGTTGCAAAGACAGTTCAGCATACGGATCTAATCCATCACCACTACTACTGCAGCATACGCCCAGCAAAATCAACTGTCCAACCACAGAAGCTTGGGTTAGCCACAATTTGCAGATGTTCAAGAGAACCATATACAGAGCAATACAGTTTTAGAAAAGCAATTTAAAGATTGAAAATACAAATGTATTCCATGCATGTGATAAAATCAATTTCGCTTGTGAGTCATCAATCTTACTCATACTTCCCACCCAGAGACAATCGAAGATACAACCCTCCAAGTAAACTTCTCTAGAAAACAAACGCATGCAAATCATTTTCTTGACATGTTTAAAGTTAAAACATTATGAACAAAATCAGAGGTTCAGCTATGCAGTATGTCCTTAAAGTGGCATAACATGTATTTCATATGTCCAAATGTAATATCAATGCATTTACACCTTGGGACAAAAGTAAGCAACACCTGCCTACTAAAAATAGGAAATATAGCAATTTACACAAAATTTGACCAAAAAGAAAAGAAACTAGAGCAGTGAGGCCCCTTCTTTGCTCCAACAAATGTATTCCATGGATGTGATAAAATCAATTTCGCTTGTGAGTCATCAATCTTACTCATACTTCCCACCCAGAGACAATCGAAGATACAACCCTCCAATTAAACTTCTCTAGAAAACAAATGCATGCAAATCATTTTCTTGACATGTTTAAAGTTACAACATTATGAACAATCAGAGGTTCAGCTATGCAGTATGTCCTTAAAGTGGTATAACACGTATTTCATATGTCCAAATGTAATATCAACGCATTTCCAACTTGGGACAAAAGTAAGCAACACCTACCTACTAAAATTAGGAAATATAGCAATTTACACAAAATTTGACCAAAAAGAAAAGAAACTAGAGCAGTGAGGCCCCTTCTTTGCTCCAACCATCAAGATCTATGTTGATAAAATGAATCCAAATATATTATCTTTGGCTACACCTAATCTTCACCTATACAACATATAAATGTCTATACTTCCATCCAGATGAAATACATCAAGCATGCCTATATCCTTTACAGAACAGCTATGAAGTAGATTTCTTAACAATTGAAGCATGTGTGATATAGCCTTTATTATACCAGTATCCACTAAAGGCAACGTCACTAGAAGCATTTCCAACTAATTTATAACGAGAAAGAATTAAATTCAGTGTGACTATCAACAAAAATACCTTTGATGAAATTTAAACCCATATTGGGAAATGGAAGTGTTAACTTTTGTTAGCATATATATAAACAGGTTTCATTGTTTGCTCGGAAGCTAGTAGTAAGCCCCATGGATCTTCAATCTATGGTAGTATGACAAATTAGAAAATAAGTTAATAACCACTTATATAGCTTGCTATGAGGTTGTTGGATGTGAAAGATGGAAAGTTGTTGCCTTAAAGCCATGTCATTGTGTTCCAAAAGGAACACAATGGAAATGTGATATTAAAACAAAGCCTCAGTATGGTTCAATGAATATTGTGTTGAAAAAGGTACCAAGGAAGTGTTTCCTAGTGTCTTTTACCTAAGCCTAGGAAATCAAGTGAACCCACCTTTTTAGTGTGACTTTATGAGATCACTAAAGTCATGTAACATTTTAGTCACTTTATCAAGTCTAAAAGTACGTTATACTTTTACAATATTAAAGTAACTATTTTTAAAGTGAATTTATAAGGAAAAAGGTAAATCGTACAACAAGTTATTAAAGTGACTATTAATGAAGGGCGAGACATGAGGGGGCGTCAATGTGAGATAAGATCTCCACCCTTGATCAAGAGAAGTTGAGACATAATCTCAGCCCTTGATCTTAGGGATAGGTCTTCCCATCCTTATGAAGACTAAAAAGCCGTGTTCCTTAGGTACACATCTCCGAGGGTGCGGGACACACTTCCTCGCTCCCCCACGCTCATGGGATGGGGAAACTCCTAGGGAAACATTCCCCACACCCCCCCTTTTGGGGAAACTCCAGGGGGATAAAAATTTATGGAGGGACGAATTGCTTCCAGGAGCTCGGGGTGACTTGCAGAAGTGATCAGAATAATTTTCCAAAGGTTTGCTAACTTACAGCAAACAATTATGTAAATTCTCCATCACAGATTTGCTGAAGAAGAATAAAATTACTCATTTGCAGAACTGGTTTTCCACACGCTAGGGTTTTTCCAAGGACATTGTCCAAAAATATTAGTGTCCATTATTTGTGTGTGTGCATAATTTTCTTAGTTCCATTGGGTTATTACTTTTTTGTGAAGTTGCAGTTGTGTTTTATTCAGTATTTGCCACAAGTTAATTGCAGAAGACAAATAATCTAAACAGTTAGGTGAATAATAATCAGTAAATGCAACAGAATTTAAAATTTTCAGAGTGTGTTGGGTCCAGGGAAGTGTAGAAGGGGAGCATTGAAGATCCAAATCTACCAACAAAATCGAGGACTGATCTAGGGCCTGATCTGTTGGATCAAATCCAAAGCATTGTATATCAGTAATCATTGATTGGGCAGAATTTGTTTGCTTCATTGTGATTGAGATTGGTTAATATGGCATTTGCTTCCGCTAATTAAGAATTTAGTTGTGTTTTCATCCAATAGATCTGTAATCTACTAGGTCAAAGAATTGTTGATTATTAGATTCGTAGGAAAATTAACATAGGAAGAACCCTCACTACTTACTTCTGAAACCAAGACCAAAGACGCCTATCCCTCTTCATCAGGGAGATATTCAACCACAAATCTTAGTTCTTGCACATCGAGCCTCATCTTGGGATTACCAAGACGATCACCACATAGTCTCAGGTTGATCTTGTTGGAAACCTAATCCTCATGGATTATGGTGAATGTATTATTCTCTTCGAATATTAAAACAAGGGTCATAAACTAATGTATTTATGTGTACCATACTATTGGGAAAGAACATGCCACAAACACAAGCCTAGATATACAAAGAATACTTTACTAAGAAAGTAATCAAATGCATACTGTGGTATTTCATGAAGTAATAACTTGTTCATGATAAAGATGTGGGTTCAACTAACTTTTCAGTATAAAGACAAGCACAGCAACCAAATGCTGAGAAAATCAACATACAGAAGAAAAATGGCAGAAATAGACTGTTGCTTACCTCAACAGGAGTAGCTAGGACCAAAAGATATTGTATGGCTTCCACAAAAATTCCAGGCTTAGCTTTGGCAAGACCAACAGCACAAATGGGTTGCTCCTCACCACTATACTCTGGGCACTGTCCATCCCTGAACCAAAAGAACCTCATTAGTATGTTCACACTTATTATGCATTGTTCATCCTAAATTTGTTCATACAGCTTCCATTTTAAACAGTATCTCGTCCATTGTTTTTAGCCAGGAGAACGATGCTCAAAATCTTCATCAATTGGCACAAAATGATTTTTGAGGAAGTATCCAATGAGGTCTGAAGGTTGAAGCTATGGATTGAAAATAGATTAGTGCAAAATAAAAATTGGCCTTTACAGTAAAGCTTCCATATCCTCATGATGGCATCTCATGTAAAAAATCAGCATTTTTCTTTTCACATTAAATATTATAAAAATTACCAAACATGTTTTCCATTCCCGTTCATTAGTATTCTAGCTATATTTGTCCCAGCTCTTGATAAATCTGTGGTGACAGCTTTCAAATTAATTATTAAACTTTTTAAATATTGTTTTTTAACTATATGATGTTTCCGCAAATTGCAGGAAATTATGCTTCTTTTTTCATCAAATGTCTTCCACCCCCATATAGAGGAAGTACATATAACCAGACAGCAGATATTTCAGTTGTAGCTAGTATAAGGCTTATCTCATCTCAGGCATCATCATAAGATATTACAGTCACAGAAAAAGCAAGCATTTCATCAGCCTATTATGAAGTGCCCAAAGATTGAAATTGATTGCCCCTTTCTAAAAATAAATAACAGTATAGGTCAATCTCCCATCTCTTCATCCAAACCACAGATCGGAAAATTGGCTGAACAACATAAACTGAAGTCACTTTGAACCAATGTTGCAAATATCATTTAAGGGCATACATTGCCAATGATATACCAGGGAAAATATCAGCAAACATAAACTTGGACCTGAAAAACTCGGAATTATTCAAAAATACTGGCAATCTGATTAACTCAAAAAAAATTAAAAAGACAGGGAGAAATTGGAGATATCCATCATACCGGTTTCAACACATTTAAGAATTTCAAATCATTGAATTATTTTAAACTGAATTTAAAATGCTAACTATTTATGTATACACGCTAGACTGCATAATGTCTACACACTAAAATAAAAATTGGAGAGCCACAAAGGAGCACTTGCATACTTAATCCAAGTAACCCCATCAAACAACAAAGTTTGTGATCATGGCAAATGTGGTACCAAGTGCAACAGAACGCTGTAGAAAACACCAATGATGTCGAGAGTATTGTGTAAATTTCAACATTGAAACCCTATTGCAGCAACTAGATGAAGCGAACAAAGTTCCTCCTCAAGTTAAATACTCCAGAAAACTTGGAATACAAAGATATCCATTGAGGATATAAATATTGTATTAGAAAGTGTGATGAATGATTAGATGTTGAATGTTACAAATGAGGCCTGCTTATATACCGACACAGGTGCCTCTTCACGAAAGGTCATGTCTCATAAGACATGGCCTTTCAACCTAATTACTAATTTAACTAATTAATCATTATTTACATTAATTTATTCATTACACTGGAATTTATTTTTCTAATTGTTAATTAATTTAACAATCTATCTCTTACAATAAATATCAAATAAATCACACTACAACCTTCACAAATAAAAACTGCAGAAGAAAATAGTGTTGAAACTAAGAAAATCTAGCACACACACATAAAAATATGACACAATTATTTTTTAACAAATGTCCCTGGAAAAACCCAACTTGGGAAAATTGATGCAGCAGCTAAGGGTTTTATTATGATGCAGCAGTGAGAAATTTTGAGTACAATCTAGATGCTGAAAACTGACAACCCTGCAGAGAAAATACTAGCAAAAATATCTAGAGGGAAATTACCCTCACTCCGTGCAATCCCAGCAGTTGACTGCCACTAAACAGCAAGCCGTCCAACTGGCTTTGCGCAGGTTCTACGTCAATCTGAAGCTGCCTACCACACCTGTTGCCCGAATCGACTACTAACCAAGTCGTGTTGCCTACTGCTGACTGAGAAAACGCTGCTCCGACACTCTGGAACCTTTATCAAGCCTCTGGAACTGAAAACGTCTTCCTTCCTCGGCAAATTGAATTGCCTAATGAATCCTCTGCACTACTTCCTCGAGAAATTTCAGCCTTTCTCTGCAACGCACTTCATCAGATCTGGAGAACTTCCTCTGGCCTCACTATCTCTGCCCCTCTCTGTCTCTGCTTCTCTACTAAAGCTCGAACTCTTCTAGCATCGTTGGGTCTCTGGAAAATCAAACTCTCTAAGGAAATCGAACTCTTTGTGGTTCTCACAAGTGTCTCAAGTGTATTCTCCATCTACCCATCGACAACTTCTTATAATCCTCTGTTGGACCTCCAACGGCCAAGATTAAAACTTAATCAAGGGCCAAGATCATATCGGAGTCAATCTGTGTGAATCTCTAGATATTCTCACTTATCTCAATTAATATTGATTAATTTACCCATTTTCGTAAGTCTAGACTTAGGAAATAATTAAAAATCGGCTAATAATCTAATTGAAGCACTTCTAGGTGGAATTTCGATAAACGATTTCTGGGTTATGGAGAACTAATGTTTTTAGCCTCTCCACAAAGTTTTGAGACTAGAACACCTCTAATGCTACAGAAAGTAACACTCCATCTTAGCGAGGGAGTTGTTCTCTCTAGTGTTGCACATGCTGCCACAACACCATGTCTCTGTATCACCCTTCTATTACGTTGTTGATGTCTGGCTACTGCCCACCAACCACTGCACAACTCTAATATTGCATACATGTTGATGTTGACATTGTTGTACTACTGCCAACTCTGCATATGCACTGCAATTCCCTCTCATTTGTTGTTGTTGACACTGAGAAGCATCCAAAATATTGAATCAATTGTCTCTGCATCTGTCTCTAGAGTCCTAACTGTCACTAGCCTTTGCACTGTCACTAAAGAATTTTTGTTGTTGCCGAATCTGCATTGTGCCACTCTACACTACGCTCCTCAGCACCTGACTGCTATTAGTCTGCTACTGTCACTCGAGAATCTGACTACATCCACTGCCATTGATCCATCCTACTACTGATTATTGTGGGCCCCTGTAGCAAGGTTATGATCCATGAGGTGGACTCCTCAATGGACCCTACCCATGTTTGCAATTGACTGGGGCTACAACTCCATATCGCCCCACCTCTCTCCTGGAGGTATGGCTGCAAACATCGCAAACTCCTCCTCCAGCCTGGAGGACAGCTTGACGATATCTGTAGACACTATCGCATGGTCCTGCTTCTTCCTCTTGTCCTTCTTCCTGAGAGGACACTGCGTACTATAATGGCCAAACTCACCACATCTGAAGCACTTGACATTTGACAGGTCCTTCTTATTCTTTTCCCCCTGCCCCTAACTGGGACCCTTGCATGCTAAGGCCACATTTTCCTCTTCTCACCTTTCACACCCTTGCAGTTATTGTTGTTGATTGTACTCTTTACTAGAGCCCGCATCAACTCTCCCTGTTGTAGATTAGACCACATCCTATCCCACTTAGGCAAGGTGTCTCTGCCCAAGATATTCTAGACAAATACCTGTCAGTCATCTGAGACACTATTCAGTGCCAATCGTGCAAGCTTTGTGGGATGCAGCGCCTCCCTGACGGTTGATAGCTCATCTCAGACTGCCTGAATCCTAGTGAGGAATCCATCTATGCTTTCGCCCTTATGCATCCTTATGCTTCTCAGCTTCTACTAGACAAACAACCTTCGTTGACCGAAAGAACTCTAAAATAGCTCGGAAAGATCATCCGACATCTCCTTGGTCGTACCTTTGTCTGCCACATGTGAGACTTCTTAGAAGTGTAACTAGGTTCGGTCTTCATATTGACTTTGTAATTATGTAATTACGTAATGTAGAAGACAAAGATAATAAAATTTATTTTTGGTGTGCTTGCTTCATGGGTTTCATGAGCAAGGTTTTATTATAGGTCAAGACTTCTTCTTGATGTCTATTAGGGATTTGCATTTTGGTCATAAATGTACAAATTAAAGGGTCATGTTTATGAAGAGTCAAGTCACACTTGTATGCCTCAAGACCTTGCCAATCAAGCTTGAAGACATGGCGCAAATGATGATCAAGATCAACATTGGAAAACCCTTCAAGTCGACCTCTATCTCGCTGGAAAATACTCTGTACAAGTCAGCCTATAACCCTTGTTCAAGTCGGCCTCAAAGTTAAAGAACGAGTCGACTTATTTACATATAGGTTCAACTATTTAAAGGAACTTGCGGATTACTGTTTGAAACAAATTTTAGTGAAGCACTTAGTGATTTAGTTCGAGCTACAGGACAGAGAAAAAGTGCGAGTAAAGGAGAATATATCTACGTTTTATTTGAAGACATTTGGTCAAAGTCTAAGATCTTTGTGATCACACCTATCTACAATAAGTGCAAAGTAAGACTACGTTCAAGTAAAGAAAGAGACTGTGTCAAGGTGCGTAAATAAGATTGTGTTTAAGTACAAAGACGAGCTGGATTGAAGTGCAAATACATGAATGTGTTAAGGTACAGTGAAGTGCGGATATATGACTTTGTTAGGGTGCATTGAAGGGCGGATATAGAACTGTGTTAAAAGATTGCAATAAGTGCAAGAAGGGGCAGTGCTATAAAAGGATATCTATACAATGTGTTAGAAGTCCAATCTAGGGTTGCATGCAAAGGATTGGTACAGAAGTATATAAAATTGTCTTGAGTGTAAATCTAGAAGTCAAGAAGGATCCAAGTTAAAGGAGAAACCAAGGACTAGAGATCGAGCTCTCTAAGGCTGGTGCAGAACAGTACACAAAAGAAGGATCACCGCAAGAAGTCAAGGAATAAGCAAAGACAAGTTCTTGGAGGCATACAAGGGTCAAGGGTCTGAGTCATGGTCATGGTACTTGTCATCTGAAAGTCTATAAGAAGAATTTCTTGCGGGTTTTTCCTCTCAAAGAGGAGAGGTTTTGGCCCTGGCTCGAAGAGCCTAAATTTATGTCTCTTGTGTTTTTGGTAATTGACTTGATGAAAGTCATAACAAGCTAAGAAGAGAAGACATAAGTAAAAGAAGTAAGCTCACAAGTAATTATCAAGAAGAGAATTTGAATTAATCATTTTCCTACCTCAACAAGAATAGATGACTTCAGACCCCATCCAAAATCATCCTCTTAACCTATGCCATCTCCCTCCTATACTCCTTGAGCTAATCAGCATCCTAGGGTATTGCTACCACATTATTTGCGTAGGTCTTCATGCCATATTCATCAAGAAGGAAGGACACCCTATCCTTCCACATGACATAGTTGGAGGCTACCTCCAACCTATCTTGATCTTTGAGCCCAGTTGTGGCCATCTCTAAATTTGGTCGAAAACTCCCTCTTTAACTCTGCTTGGTTGTTGGTTCTGTTACACGCACTCCCTTCTGGAGTGAGGAAATCTACTCTCAGTTACTGCCAATTTGCAACCGGAAAAATTGAAACTCTGAAACTCTAAGTTCCCTAAGAGAATTTTTCCCTCTATGTATGTTTTTCTCTTCCACCCGACATTGATTCTGCTACTACAAAACCCTTTGCGCCCAACCAAGGAATCTGCTCAGCGAAAATCTGAGTTGTTGCCACTCCCTTTGCCTGCTAGAATCACTATTACGGGCAAATCGACTTTTCTGCCAACTTGCAACTGAAAATCAAAATTAAATCATGTTGTTGTCTAGAAATTTGTGCCAAAGTCCAACACCTCTGCCCTTGAAATCTGTGCCACTGTCCAAACTTTAAAACTTGAATTTCGTGCCACTGTTCAGCACTTCTAGCCCAAGAAAGTTGTGCCACAATCTAACTTCTCTGCCTCAAATTTCGTGTTGTTAGACCCGACTTCTCTACCTCGAATTTTGTGTTGTCAAACCCAACTTCTCTGCCTCAAATTTCATATTGTCAGACCAACAATAAATGCGGCCTAACACCCTCGAAATTTGTCCATAAAAAATGTGTTGGAGTAGACACTTGTACCTCCTGTATTTTCTTGCTTGTGTGCCACACTTTCAGCCTAGAAATTCGAGTTGTTGTATGCTCTCTCCTTGCTGCAAATGTGTATTATCTCAGCCTTCTCCTTCAGCTTCCCCTCTCCTCCTCTTCTCTTTTCCAAATTTCAAAACTACACATGAAGAATAATGAGCCCCCATTTGCCTTTTCCCCCTTTTTTTGTCTCCGAAAGGATGAGAAGACCTATCCCTAAGATCAAGGGCTAAGATTAGATCTCATCTTCTCTTGATCCCGGTCGAAATCTAATCTCACATTGACCTCCCCCCCCTCATGTCTCCCCCTTCATTAATGTCCCCCTCTAATCACTTTAATAGCGTGTTGTACCATGTACTTTTTGCCTTATAAACTCACTTAAAAACGTAAAGTCAATTTAATATTATAAAAGTACAATGTACTTTTTGACCTCATAAAGTGACTAAAATGTCACATGACTTTAATGATCTCATACAGTCAAACTAAAATGGTGGGTTCACTTGTTTTCCTAGGCTTAGGCAAAAAACACTAGGAAGCACCTCCTTGGTTCTTTCAACACTCCCTTTTACCAAGGAAGGTGTTTCTCACCACTCCCATATTATCCCTGAAGTAGACATACTTACCCCTGGGCAAGGACTTGGTGAGAATGTCTGCAACTTGTTCATCAGTGGATATGTACTCTAGCTTTACTACCCCTCTCTGAACACAATCTTGGATGAAGTGGTATTTGATCTCAATATGCTTTGACTTGTCACGAAACATTGGATTCTTTGTGTGTTTAATACAACTCTAACTATCACAATAAATCGTAGTTGGTCTATGTTGTTGATCAAATAAGCCTAAGTAGCTGCAATGTACTCAGCCTCCATGGCACTCGGTGCCACTAAGCTCTTCTTCCTCTTGAACCACGACACCATTGTCGAACCCAACATGAAACAACATCCAAATGTACTCTTCCTGTCAGTAGCATTTCCTGACCAATCTAAGTTTGTACAACCTGTCAACCTGACTCCATCCCACAATCCACTGGACATAGTCCAATCCATAATCCATTGTGCTCTGTAACTACCCAATGCACCATCATAGGTGTTAGTTTCTGTAGCGTCAAATGTGTTCTAGCCATGAAATTTGGTGGAGAGGCTAGAATACATGAGATCTCCAGAACCCAGAAATAGTTTCTAGAAATTCCACCTACAAATGGCTTAATTAGATTATTAACCAAATTTTAAATATTTTCAAAGTCTAAACTTAGGGAATATGGTTAATTAATCAGAGTTAATTAAGTGAAGGTGCGAATCATCTAGAAACTCACAGGGATCGACTCCAAGATGATCCTAGCCATTGATTAAGTTTTAATCTTGGTCGTTAGTGCTCCAACAGTGGATTATAAGAGGAAGTCAATGGGCACTTGGAGAACACACACCAGGGCAAATACTCAGTGATCTAGACAGTTTTATTTTCCAGTGCAGGTGATTCAGCAGGAGAAATCGAGTCAAAGGTTAAGTTGCAGGTGACAGAGGGGCAGAATAGCAGATTTTCGGAGGAATCTCCAGTTCCGAAAGAGTCAAAAGAAAGGGCCAAAAATATTCTTCAGGAGACAACGCAAGGACTATGCAGTGCCTCAAGATAGGCAATTCGATTCAGCCAAAAGGAGGGTTGATTCAGCTTCCAAAGGTCGGGAAAAATTCCAGGAGGCTGGAAGAATCACTTCTAGTGGCAGCAACAGGGTAGACGTCACATCAAAGGCAATTTCTGGACAGTACGAGTACCGTCTGCGCAGAAGCAATGCAGTAGGCTGACGCAGAGGGTTCTAGAGCCAAGTTCTGAGGCTTAGTTTGTTATGGAATTTCTTGAGGAGGGTAAATTACCTCAAATATTTTTGCCAGTATTTCTCTTTGATAGAAACACTAGTTTCCCCACATTGGGTTTTTCCGGGGATAACTGTCCAAAAATAACGATGTCACAATTATTGCGTGTGCACTAAAATTTCTCAGTTTCCTGTATTTTATTTTCCGCTGTATTTTTATGGTGAAAATTGCAGTTGTGATTTATTCATTGTTTGTCATAGCAAATAAACTTCATAATTAAATTTGCAGTTAGGAGAATAATTTCTAGTTGCTGCAATAGATGAAATTTTCACATGGTATCGGAGCATAAGTGATCAGTGGAAGCTCATAAGCGAATGAGAGAATTTCATTGCTCAGAGGGGGCAGCAGGCCGAAATTCCTAGAGGCATGGCAGTGCTCAGACAGGCAAGCCGAATTGTTGGGGTAGGAATTTGATTTTCGGTTGCAAGTTTGTAGAGAAGTCAAATAGCCGGGGATAGTTATTCCAACAGTTAGAGGGAGCAGTTGCAACTCAGTTTTTCGCTAGGTACATTCCTTGGTTGGACACAGAGGGTTTTGTAGCAGTTTTCAGTTGCAAAATCAGGGTAGGGAGGACGAATTTGCTTCCTTATCAAGATCAGCTTCACAGAGTGTCTGGTATATAGACAGTGTAGCATCAACTCACATGACAAGGGTTAGAGAATATTTCTCTAGCTACAAGGAGGCACAGATGGACTTCCAAATTACGATGGGAAATAGAACGAAGTGTACTCCAGTAGGAAGAGGTACCATCTACTTTCAGAGGGAGTCAGGAGCAAGCACCAGCGCTACAGATGTATTGCATGTGTTAGGATTGAGTATGACTATGAACCTGATTTCAGTATCCTAGTTACAGGATAAGTGATATGATATCCACTTCGTAGGGAAGAAAGTGTTTGTCAAACACTCAAGTTGGAAGAGGGTAAGACAGATTGGAGTTTGAAGCAACAAATTGTATAGGCTACAGTTCGACTCTCCAATGGCACTAATAGGCAATGACAATAGCAGTGGGAAGGAGTTGAATGAGTTATGGCACAGGAGAATGGGACATCTACACCATGGAGCACTCAAGATGCTCAAGGAAACAGTAACAGTGGTTCCAGTACTTGGCATAGAATATGATGATGTGTGCAGAGGATGCATACTTGGGAAATATGCTAAGGCGACATTCCCAAGAAGTGACAACAGAGCAGATGGTGTGTTAGGACTTATACATTCAGATATTTGTGGCCCTATGTCCACTAGAGCTCTCAGTGGTGTCAATTATTTTGTCACCTTTATTGATGACCATTCCAGGAAAACCTGGATCTACTTCTTGAAGACCAAAGATGAGGTCTTTGATCGTTTCAGGGAGTTTAAGGCCCTCGTGAAGAATGCGACAGGGAAGAAGATCAAGGTGCTTCGCTTAGATAATGGTGGAGAGTATATTGATAAAGACTTCATAGATTTTTGTGCGAAGGAAGGCATCAGAAGAGAATGGAAAGCTCTGTATAATCCATAGCAGAATGGTGTAGCAGAGCAGAAAAACAGAACTATAGTTTGGGTTGCAAAAGCAATGTTATATGACAAGGGTTTGCCCAAGTTTCTATGGGCAGAGGCATGCAACACGACAGTGTATATTCAGAATAGGACTCGTCATAGAGCATTAGGGAAGAAAATGCCAGAAGGAGCCTTCACAGGGAAGAAACTAGAAGTTAGTCACTTCAGGATCTTTGGCAGCATTGCTTATTGCCACTTGCTAGATGAAATGCGCACCAAATTGGATCAGACTGCAAAGAAGGGTCCCTCTCGTTCGGTATAGCGAGACCTCCAAGGCATATAGGACCTACATTCCTAGCAATAGGAAGATTGTAGTGAGACGAGACATAAAGTTCATGGAAGATCAGGCTTTCAAGATATCTCGTGAGATGCCCGTAGGTGATCAGAATCAGCCAACTGAAGCTCCATTGGTCCAACAACACGGGCAGCCATTGGGACAGTCATAGGGATCCAGTACAATAACCAATACTAGTATATCCTCAGGAGCAGGGAATCCAGTGAGATCTCAAGGGATGGAGCAGCAAGGGCAGGATGAGGAGCTAGTAGAAACTCCCACTACTAGTGGTCGAGCCAGCAAAGAGGTTCATCAGACATTAAGAGATGCAGAGGAGTTTGTTGGAGCTCCTACGACAAACAAGAGAGAGCACAGGCAACCTGACAGGTATCGCACATTAGTAGCTCAGGTTGCAGAACCTTCCAGCTTTCAAGAAGCCACACAACATCAAGTGTGGGTAGATGCCATGGTAGAAAAATACAGCTCCATCTTGACGAATGATGTTTGGCAGGTGGTGTCGAGGCCTGAGGACAGGTCAGTTGTAGGTTCTCGATGGATCTACAAGATCAAGTATGTTGCAAAAGGTAGCGTGTAGAAGTTCAAGGCTAGGTTCATGGCAAAGGGGTTTGCAAAGAAAGAAGGGATAGATTATGAGGAGACCTTCGCCCGAGTTGCCAGATACACCTCTATTTAGTCAGTTATATCCCTAGAAGCTCAAATGGGATGGCAGATTCACCAGATGGACGTCAAGACAGTATTCTTTAACGGGGTGATAGAGGAAGAGGTGTACATAGAACAGTCGGAGGGCTTTGAGACTCATGAGAGGCACATTCATGTGTGCAAACTAAACAAAGCTCTATACAAGCTCAAGCAGGCACCCAGGGCATGGTATGGTCAGATTGACAGCGACTTGCAGCAGATGGAATTCGTCAAGAGTGACGCAGATCCCAACCTTTACTATTTGATGGTAGAGGGTGAGCCACTCATCCTAGTAGGGGTTTTGGCCAATTGGGCTTCCAATATCAGTGTGTGAGGTAATCTCACCAACTTTCCTGTCAATCAGATTCTCTGTGAGGATAGCCAGCAAGGCATCCAGACTGTATTCAGAAAAATTATTGCATAATATATAAACCCTCAGTTGCTACACCGGTTTTCCCGCATTGGGTTTTTCCAGGGACACTAGTCCAAAAACAACAGTGTCAAATGTGTATGATTTTCTATTGCTCAAATCTTGCTTCTGCACTTGTTTTTCTTCTGCAGTTTTATTTGTGAAGGCTATAGTGAATGGATTTCGATATTTGCTTGTAAAACACAATAAATAATTTGTCAAGTAAATAACAAATAGAAGACTTTCCATCAGTTGTTGCAGTAGGATTCCGAGTAGTACAAATTTTCACACTTGCCCCTCTGCCACCTGCAACTTGACCTCTGACTCGATTTCTCCAGCTTAATCACTTGCACTGGAAAATCAAACTGTCTAGATCACTGAGTATCTGCCTTGGTGGGTATTCTCCAAATGTCCATCGACTTCCTCTTATAATCCGTTGTTGGAGCACCAACGACCAAGATTAAAACTTAATCAATGGCTAGGATCATCTTGGAGTATATATGTGTGAGTTTCTAGATGATTCGCACCTTGTCTTAATTAATTATGATTAATTAACTATATTCCCTAAGTTTAGACTTAGGAAATATTTAAAAATTGATTAATAATCTAATTAAGCCTTCTCTAGGTGGAATTTCATGTATTCTAACCTCTCCACCAAATTTCAAGGCTAGAACACATCTAACGCTACAAAAACTAACACTCCCTCTTAGTGAGGACTATGTTCTCTCTAGTACTGCATATTCTTTCACAACACCCTGTCTTTGTATCACCTCTTGTCACGATGTTGATGTCTGGCCATATGGCCCACCAACTACTGCGCAACTCTGATGTTGCATCTGTGTTATTGCTGATCCTGGTGTACCACTGCCAACACTGCAACTCCCTCTCATCTGTTGTCGCTGCAACTGCAACTGCAATTGAGAAACATCCAAAACAATCTGTCCCTGCTACTGAAACCCCGGATGGATTGTACAAGTAGGGCCTGCACAGAAGCAGCAAAGTAGGCAAACACAAAGGGTTCTAGAGTCAATTTTGAGGCTTAGTTTGTTGGGGAATTTCTTGAGGGTAAATTCTATCAAATATTTTTTCCAATATTTCTCTCTGATAGAAACGCCAGTTTGGTATCATTCTATTGTACTCAAAATTTATGTTGTTGCATAAATAATAAAACCCTCAATTGTTGCACCGGTTTTCCCACATTGGGTTTTTCCAAGGACAATTGTCCAAAAATAACGGTGTCACAATGATTGTGTGTGCTAGAATTTCTCAGTTTCCTGTATTTTATTTTCCTTGGTATTTTTATGGTGAAAATTGTAGTTGTGATTTTATTCATTGTTTGTCGTAGCAAATAAACTACATAATTAAATTTACAGTTAGGAGAATAATTTTCAGTTGTTTCAATAGATGAAATTTTCACGATAGGCTCCATCATAAACTAACTCAACATGTTGATTGTGAAAAAAATATCTAATCTAGTGTTGACCAAATACATCAATGACCCGATCAACTGGTGATATAAAGTGGGGTCTACAAACTCGAAATAAGAAGCATGAAGCTTCTTCCAGTTGGTAATCATCAGTGTAGCCATAGGTCTGTAGTCCTGTTACCCACCACTTTGTGGGTGATATCTCTATGAGAAAATTTTCTCCAAAGATGGTCCTCAGCCAACAGCCAACAGCCACCAACTAGGTCATCATGCCATTTCTCCGCCACCTGAGCCAGCCATCTGGTCCTTCACCCATATGTCATGATCGTATGTTTGAAGTTGGGCCTCCCGAACCTAAAGGTATGCCTTGTCATTTGTTAATTGAATATTGAGTTTGATTAACATGGACACTTTTGGGCATGGATTAATGGGGGGATTCGGCGGAAAGAGTGGGCTAGGTTTGTGCTTCTGTCCCCTAGACCTATTTTGGATGTTACCCTTGGATCCTAGTCCCGTGGGATTTCCCTTACTGACCATTGGGTTTTAAGGTGATACTACATGGGAAACCCTGATTTTAGTTGTGTGGTCCCACTTCCCCATCCACAAATATCACTTCCTTTCCGTTTATTATAACCCCATCCATCATCTTTCCCACCTAAGTCCACATAGGGGTAGCCTCCCCTTCCCCTTGCCTACACCTTGGGTCGGGCTTGGAACGATGCCCCGGAGGTTGATGCAGTTGAAAAGAAAATGTAAAAGCATAATTGGCCACATTCAACAGGAGAATGTGCCACAAGATGCAAAAGATGGTCGGGACTCGGGAAAAACACATTTAGCACATGGGCAAAATCCAATGCATGAGCTTTACCCCATACCCATGGCCATCACCTTGGCTCCATAGGCCTTAGATGAGCCTCCTTTATTATTCAGGAACCCATGATTGTCCCAAC
Source organism: Pinus albicaulis (assembly GCA_034641835.2). NCBI lineage: Eukaryota > Viridiplantae > Streptophyta > Pinopsida > Pinales > Pinaceae > Pinus > Pinus albicaulis. The sequence continues at coordinate 1,755,677,324 of CM076575.1, read as the reverse complement.
CCCTAGTGGGCAATGAACCGCCTTACCTTAAAGGGGGTATCCACTGTTATACCTTACACATCATGCCCTTATCCTTTGAGCCCCGAGCAGTTAACCAAAGAAATATCATAAAAGGCAAAAGGCATATAATGAAGGGTGGAAAAACCAAGGTCGGGGTATCTCATGCACCATGATCGCTCCCTCCTATACATTATATACCCAAGTATGGTCTTCCCTTTTACTAGCTACCCTTGTACCCCGACATTTGGCCCAGGTTTGCCCCTTTCACCCCCTACTCCATTCATCTCTTTATCATATGCCACCACCATTTGAAGGAAGTACCTTGGACATACTCTCCCCTTTAAATGTAGAAACCACTTAATAGGCTACTTGATTAACCCCCTTTGGAGCTTGGAGACATCAGCACATACCAAAGCGCACTATGCAAGGGCATGTCATTATGAAGTGCCCACTTGTTGTCCATGGTTTACAAGCTCTTTAACTCGATTGCTTTCAATGACTTGTTATGCTGGAAGGCTAGGGGACGCATTGGATCTTATGCAAGATTATAGATGGTCATCGTTTTGCGTTTGGTCTCGCTATACAGGGTCCTAACCCTACAGATACTACATTGGCACATATAGGGTGTGTGTAGAGAGCCATGGGCCTCCATAATAATAGACATCATTCCATGGATCCCCAAAGATGTTCAGAGATTGCTCGAGATTCACCTATTGGATGAGGAAGATGCACCTGGTTCACCATGCCCAGTCGGCCCCACAATTGTACCATGCACTTGGCAGATGATCCAGACTTGTATGATGATGTGGCATCACTTACACCATCATCTAAGCCCTTACTTATGGTCTACAGGCATCTTCAACTTACTTGGAGATCCATGAGGTTATTTGTGTGCCCCACACCCACTAGGAGCACCACAGGTTTATTGTTTGGAGAACAAGGGGCCAATCCACTTGTTGTCCATGGTTTACAAGCTCTTTAACTCGATTGCTTTCAAAGACTTGTTATGCTGGAAGGCTAGGGGACGCATTGGATCTTATGCAAGATTGCAGATGGTCATCGTTTTGCGTTTGGTCTCGCTATACGGGGTCCTAACCCTACAGATACTACATTGGCACATATAGGGCGTGTGTAGAGAGCCATGGGCCTCCATAATAGTAGACATCATTCCATGGATCCCCAAAGATGTTCAGAGATTGCTCGAGATTCACCTATTGGACGAGGAAGATGCACCTGGTTCACCATGCCCAATCGGCCCCACAATTGTACCATGCACTTGGCAGATGATCCAGACTTGTATGATGATGTGGCATCACTTACACCATCATCTAAGCCCTTACTTATGGTCTACAAGCATCTTCAACTTACTTGGAGATCCATGAGGTTATTTGTGTGCCCCCACACCCACTAGGAGCACCAGAGGTTAATTGTTTGGAGAACAAGGGGCCAATCCCTTGTCCATCACTTTTGGGAGTCTTATTCATCATTATGGCACTTATGGACTTCATCAGGCTTCTTGGAGGGCCCAACGACATGTATTATTCATCACTTGACCTCTTGAGAGGCTTATTATTTTGTTTATGAGCTAGTTTGGTGGGCTTGTCACCAAAAGTTAGTTATTTTGAACATTATTTTATTTTAGGGGCTAATGTAGGCTCAATTAGCTAAATTGAACTCCTTAAGAGTGTATAAATACAAGTGATAAGGATTCATTTTAGCATCATCACTTGGTTGGACTTGTCTCTCTCTAGAGAACTTCACTATCCTTCTTGGAGGACGAAATTTTGGAGCATGGAATGAATTTTGATGTTTGGATTATTTTTGTTTTGTCTTGGAGCTTCCTAATTGGCAAATGATGAATGGTTCGATATACTCTTAATACATGTAAGTACATTTAATGCTATTTTTTCTCTTTTAATTTGTCACATACATTGTTGTTGGATTTTCGTTGTACTAGGGGTAATTTGTTGCATCCATTATTGCAAAGTTGTCGAAATTGGGTTTCTATATAGTGATGCACAATGTATGGGCCATGTATTATGAAAGAATATTCCTAGAGATGCTTCTTTACTGAATTTCATCTTGACAAGTCTTAAATTTTGCAAATGAAACATAAAGTTCTTGAAGTTGCTTTTGTTGATGTCCTAATGGTCTGTGAAGTTATCTTTAAGGCCTCCTTGACATAGAAAATTGAATGTCCATAGTCATTATAACTCGTGACTCTGAAATCTCCCCAAAGGACTAGGCACTGTTCCACCATAAAGGTGATCAATCCATATTATTCTCCTGCTTCACCTTTTCTTTTCGAGGTCTAACCCCATAGGTCGCCTAAGGCATCATTTATCTTGCAAACCGTCCACAGGAAAATTTTGAAATCTTGGTATCACCTACGTTGGGTTTTCTCCTAGGCACCCACAAATTTTGAAGCAATTCCAACGGTCATATTGTGAGATATCGCGAGCCCTAGGCTTGAGACCAAATCTTGCCCTTGGTTTCCTTAGGCCAAAGACCCCATTGGGATCCTCACCTTGTTTGTTGAAAAATTCATTCTTTGATCCTTTTCCCCACCAGGATAGGTCAAGTACATCATTGGTTGCTAGATCCTACCCCCTTGACCTACCCTTTGGGTCCACTTGGTCCCGTGTGGTCTCGCTAGCCATTAAGAGTGATTCTTCAAGGACCACTTGGAATCCAAGCCTCCACAAAAATTTTAGGGTTCAAGTGACACCATTATAAGATACATCCCCTAAACCTTAACCTTGAAATTCCCCTTGAGCCCTTCCTTGAGAGCCTTCGACCTTGCCTTCTAAGGCATGCAAGCTATATATCTGAGCCTTTCTTGTGAATAGACCACTAGGATCACCCCTCACCCTATCATTGTCTACTCATCTCGTGGTCCTTAACATATCGAGTCTCCGCCCATTGCTAAAAGTCCGTAAAGAGTCAGGAGCCTTAGTTGAGGTGACAGTGGCTATTGTTCCATTTATTTCCCTTGATCTAGTAGTAGCCCTCCAAGGACCCCCTTTTAGAGCCCTTGATGGTTTGAGTGGTAACAAGTCGTCCATATGAAAATCTCCTCAATATGTCCCTTGCATACCTGCCCTGGCCCAAGAAGATATGCCCATCCTCTTGCCAAACCTACAACCCCAAAAAATAGTGCATCAATCCTATATCAGTCATCTCGAACTCTAAAGCAAGATCTCCCTCGTAGTGCTCAGTGAGTCTCTCCTCTCCTGTAATGAATAAATCATCAACATACAGTACAAGAATTAGAGGATACTCGCCACCCACAATGGAATATAGGTTCGGATCCGCATCACTCTTCTTGAAACCCATGTGCTGCAAGTATGAGTCAATCCTTGTAAGATTCCCCCTTAGAAGATCAGAGATACTGCTATATTTTTCTGAGTTTGGCATAGTTTTCTTCATGAATATTTTCGTCAAATAGTTTAATAACACTCTCTTGTAGCTATTCTTTTCACAAATTTAATTCAGATGACATGTACGGTGATCACCAAACATGATGGAAAATGCCCTTATAGCCACAGAAATTGCTCTATATTAACTAAGAAATTCATAAATCTTGACAGCTTGGATATAAACAAATCTCAGCAAAATTTCAATTCATATAATAGTGAAACACATTCTAGAAATATACCATTATTGGACACTGAGTTTTTCAAAGATTAGAACTGTGGCACCTAGTTACATTCATGTGTAATGTCTCTGAAATATGGTTCAGACCTCATACATGTTGAGATTTTGGGGTAGCACCGGATGTGCTCTAGCTCTGAAACTTTGTGGAGGGGTTGGAACACATGAGATCTCCAAGACCCGGAAAGCGTTTGGAGAAATTCCATCTGGTGTAGAAGTTATTCAAATTATTAAAATTTTTAATGGGGACCCTCTAACTTAGGGAAATTAAAAAATTAAAGTGAATTAATTTACACATGTAATGAAAATGTTTTAAGTGCAGTGGATCAAGCATTCTTTTAATCTTAGTTGTCGATTAGAGATTAGATCACGATCGTTGATGTGTCAACAAGAAAAGTATAAAGGAAGGGCTTGGGGTTAGTTGGAGATACACACACACAAAGTCTAAGAGATCAAATTCTTATGACGAAGCAGTGCTCGAATGAGGATTAGATCTAAGTGACTCACAGTTGCAGTGAGGGACAGATGCAGTGATTGGTCAGGAGGGCCAAGAGTACAGCACAGAGCAAGGGCAGCAAAGACGCAGTGGAGGTAGCGCAACCATCAGAGGGTGTGACGTAGTCCCTCAGGAGGGTGACGCAAGCCCAAGCAAGGGCAACGCAATGCCTCCAGAGAAAAGTCTGAAATTCACCGGAAGCGAGGGCTTCTAAGCTAGTAGGGCTGAAACCAGATCCGAGAGAAGCACATCCACGCAGAGCTAGGGTGACGCAATCCCTCAGCCAAGGTTGACACAGTAGGTGCGTAAAGCTAGCTAGGGTTTCACCAGTTGCTCATCCGGATCAGCCGGTACTTGCGAGAGTGAGGTATATCTCACATGGAAGATTGTAAGCCAACCCCTTCTCCCTTTCAGTCTGGAGTCAAGCTTTCAGTCACTTGCACTACCCCTAAAGTTGATGCTACCTTATACCGTCAACTTGTTGGTAAACTTCTGTATTTAACCCATACCTGTCCTGACCTTTCCTTTGTCGTTGGTCTTGTTGCTCGGTTTATGCACCAACCTCATGAAAGTCACTAGAAAGCAGCTAAAAGAATACTTCGATATATTCGAGGTACAGTTCAGTTCGGGATTCATTAAAGTGCAGCAGCATCTCCATTGTTGATTGCTTTCACTGATTCTGATTGGGCTGGTGACCCTAATGATCGAAAGTCTACCACAGGATATGTATTCACTCTTGGTTCAAGACCTATTACTTGGTCTTGTAAGAAACAAAGTGCCGTCTCTCTTTCTTTAGTAGAAGCAGAGTATCGTGGTGCAATTGAAGCCAGCAAGGAAGCCATGTGGCTTCGTCAGATCCTATCTGAATTTGGTCTTCATCAACAACATCCAACTACACTTTGGTGTGATAATCAGAGTGCCATTCAACTATGTAAAGATCCAGTTCAGCGTCAACGTATGAAACACATTGAGCTCCACATACACTTCATCAGAAAGCTCATTCATGATCGTGTTCTTGAAGTGAAGTATTGTCCAACCAATGATCAAGTAGTCGATATCTTTACAAAGGCTCTCACAAAAGCGAAGTTTACCAAACTTCGATCGATGCTTGGAGTTCAGGAAAGTTATCATTAAGGGGGGGATAGGCTCTAATGCCTCTTTCCTTCTCCTATTGTGTCACCTTTGTAAATCCTTCAATCCTATCCCAATTTGTTCTTAAGGGGGGATGTTAGGATATTTCGACACATAGGAAATAGGCTCCTTTTGTGTCACCTTTGTAAATCCTTCAATCCTATCCCAAGTTGTTCTTAAGGGGGGTTGTTAGGATATTCCAACACAGGAAATAGTTAAATATAAGTTGGTCTAGCGTAGAGTTAGGTAAAGTGTGTTTCTTTACTATGTACATTTGTAACTTATAATCCGACAGTCATGATTTGTAGTGATCCAACAGTTCACTCTCTCCTTGGTATTAACGACACTTGATCCGTGGCTTAACACCCAATTGGTCCATGATCTCTATTTAAAAATCATGGAGGGTCATTTGTCTCGTAACCGTTTATGAGATAAACATCTGTAACTTTTCTTTTCATATTAATAAATTGCCTGAAGTGGTTGCGTTGGCTCAGGCAGTGGACTGTTTCCCTCTTCGAGGGTTTTAACCACGTGATATACTGGTGTACTGATTTGTGATCTTTTTGTGAGCGGTGACCTTTGGTGTTTGATCTAAGGAACTTACCCTATAAATTCCTACAGGGTGAGCCAAGTTATGGCACCCTAGATGTACTCAAAAATTGTTGCTTAATAATAATAAACCCTCATAACTACTACACCGATTTGCCCGCATTGGGTTTTTCCGGGGACATTTGTCCGAAAAATCCATGTCATTTGTCATATATGTGCGATGTTCAGTAAATGATTTGTATTTGTGTAGGGTGCTATTTGTCTTTACTTCAAAGTTTTTATGAATATTCAATTAAATAACTTGTGTAATGAAGCAAGTAGAAGTAAATCAATAGTTAGCAGTGGGATTTCTGTAATAAGGATTCAGATATTTTCACATGGTATCAGAGCATTGCAGATCAAGTTGAACCATTAGCAAAGCGGTTGAAGGTATTTGTTACAGGAAGGGCAGTTGAAACAGCACTGATCTGGAAGAAGGCAGCGCAGCACCAAAGGGACAGCAGACCCTACAAGGGTGACACAGAGTCAGTCTGCTCACGCATACGCTGACGTAGCTCCAGAGAGGTAATGTAGAGCCAGTCTGCTCATGCAAAGGCTGACGTAGCACCAAAAGAGGGACGCTGAGCTAGTCTGCTCACACAGAGGCTGACGCAGCACCAGGAGGGTGACGCAATTCAAGTTGGTGAGTTGATGTGCAATTGTCGGGGCTGGAAGTGCAGTTTCTGATATTCAGAAGTTGCTAGTGTGGCATAGGTTATGTCTGTGCAGAACAGTGCCTAGCAAAGGTGACAAAAGCGGGAGGAGAATAGTCGCTCAGCAGATTTGTGCCAAAAAAATTTAAGATTCGATCAGGAAGGTGATCGTAGAGGACTGATTCAGGAGATTTGGTGAAGGATATCTGGGAGGGAAATCAGTTGTCGGAGGGAGCAGCTAGTCTGGAGGGTTTATATCGCCAAGAAACCTAGATCAGGTCTTATGTTGAGTGTTGCAGGAGTAGAAGGTAGAGGAGTACTCGCTTCGACAGATTTTGAGCTAGATGGCCCCGTACGGACTACGTGATTAGGACAGGTTGGATGGTGTGTCCAACTTTGTGATCTGGAAGGCCAGAAACATGTCAATCCTAGAGGAGTACGGCATCAGAGACCATGAGGAAAATGTCCTAGTTGTGTTGATCGATGCAGACGCTCTAAATAAGTTTAAAGAGAATTAGGCATGGACAAAGTGCTTAATCATGGATGGGGTGAAGGATCAGGTGGTCCCACACATTGATGAAAAGAGGACGGCACATGAGATGTGGACATCCTTGACCACGTTGTATCAAGGCAGCTCCGTCTAACAAAAGATGCTTCTGGAGAACCAAATGAGGATGTTCCAGATGCATAAGGGGGAAGAGATCGATCCATTCATCTCCAAATTGCAGACTATCCAGGATCAATTGATTGCCATGAAGGCAACTCTGGATGAAGGGCTCTTAGTAAGGACTGCCCTGAATGCAGCCACTGATGAGTGGGAGAATTTTGTCCAAAGCACTTTGGGCAGAGCACAACTCCCTAATTGGGGTGACATGTGGGTTATCCTTCGACAGGAGGAGATCCGACGGATAACCAAGAGGGAATTCAGCAGCGGAAGTAGCAAAGTGAAGAAGGGGGAGGAGGAGAATGCAGCCCTTACATCAAAGGGACAGAGACAGCAAGGGAAGAAGAAGAAGGACCTATCAAAGGTCCAGTGCTTTAGATGTGGCAAACTTGGACACTTCGCCAGCACTTGTCCTAAGAGGAAGGACAAGGAATCTTCTGATTCCAAGGCAGCAGCAGCTAGAGGGGACAGTGGTAGTGAGGATGATGTGGCTATGAGTGCTCATGTGCCTTGAGAGAAGAGGTGGGTCGATATTGATCTGTAAAGCAGCTACAGATGGGAGGCAAGATCCTTGAGGTGCCCAAACTCTTGAATCACATACGAACTACGGGAGCCTTAAGACAGTAGCAGGATGACTGGAGCAGTGGGTGCAAAAGATCATGATGAAGCAGAGGCAAAGACTTAGGACGTTGTAGATTGGAGCAGCGCAGTGCGGGGCAGCAGCAGTGTAGAAGCAGCAGCGCAGAGGGGCAGTGCTTATGCAATGCAGATCAGCAGCAGCGCAGTAGCTCTAGAGAGACAGCGCAGCACAGCGGCCAAGGGTGCTTTAGTGATGAGATGCAGCCCGACTGACTTGTCTGTCAGTGATTGGCGGTGTTCCTTCAGTTGCTTACTTCTCAACAACCGAGTTGCAGTGCAACAATTAGCAGCATGATGCAGCGATTTGAGAGAGAACTGCAGTACAGATGTGGCAGTGTCAGTGACAGTGATATGGGCAGCAGTACAAAGAGCAGCAACGCAGTGGATGAAGGGAAGCAGGCCAAACATCAACGCGGAGACCGATGCCAGAGATAAGGGCAATGCTTCAGTGTAGAAGTATTGCTAGAGCACACTCCTCGCTAAGAGGGAGTGTTGAGATTTTGGGGTAGCATCGGATGTCCTCTAGCTCCAAAACTTTGTGGAGGGGCTAAAACACATGAGATCTCCAAGACCCAGAAAGCATTTGGAGAAATTCCATCTGGTGTAAAAGTTATTCAAATAATTAAATTTTTTAATGAGGACCCTAAGTCTAACTTAGGGAAATTAAAAAATTAAAGTGAATTAATTTACACATGTGATGAGAATGTTCTAAGTGACATGGATCAAGCATTTTTTTAATCTTAGATGTCGATTAGAGATTAGATCATGGTCGTTGATGTGTCAACGAGAAAAGTATAAAGGGCGGGCTTGGGGTCAATTGGAGATACACACACATAGAGTCTAATAGATTGAATTCTTCTGACAGAGCAGTGCTCAGACGAAGATCAGATCTAAGTGACACATAGTTGCAATGAGGGGCAGATGCAGTGATTGGTCAGGAGGGCCAAGAGTACAACACAGAGCAAGGGCAACAAAGACGTAGTGGAGGCAGCACAACCATCAGAGGGTGTGACACAGTCCCTCGAGAGGGTGATGCAAAACCACGCAAGGCTCACGCAAGGGGAGCGCAGTGCCTCCAGAGAAAAGTCTGAAATTCACCGGAAGCGAGGGTTTCTAAGCCTACAAGGTTGAAACCAGATCTGGGAGAAGCATATCCACGGAGAGCTAGGGTGACGCAATTCCTCACCCAAGGCTACGCAGGCTAACGCAGTAGCTGTGCAGAGCTAGCTGGGGTTTCACCAATTGCTCCTCCGGATAAGTAGGGACTTGCAAGAGTGAGGTATATCTCACAATTTTTCTCTGATTGCCAAGGATTTCTCTGTTGGGTGAGCCGAGTTATGGCACCCTAGATGTATTCAAAAATTGTTGCTTAATGATAATAAACCCTCAAAAGATGTTGCTTAATAATAATAAACCCTCAGAATTGTTGCACCGGTTTTCCCGCATTGGGCTTTTCCGAGAACATTTGTCCAAAAAATTTGTGTCATTTTTCATATGTGTGAGATGTTCAGTAAATGATTTGTATTTGTGTAGGCTACTATTTGTGTTTACTTTAAGTTTTTCTGAATATTCAGTTAAATAACTTCTGTAATAAATCAAGTACAAGAAATAAATCAATAGTTAGCAGTAGGATTTCTATAATAAGGATTCAGAAATTTTCACAATACATCGCAGGGAAGGAAAGCCACGATGGATTTCACACCATACTAATGCTATACGTTTCCCAGTGTGGTCTCGTGAACCTCTAGCACTTGCACTATAAATTTTTGTAGATGTTCTATGCTTGATGCAATTTTACTTTTATAACAGCAATCACATAAATAGTTAAGTAAAATGTTGATAGAACATACCAGTGGATCTATAGAAGACAAACCAAAAACAGGAGAATGTGTTGGTGCGTTACGGCGGTCAGCAGGATGCTTCAACCAGCAAAGTCTTCTTGGTCGGCCAACCCAAAATGTGTCACAATAGTCCTCAAATCAATCATCCAGTCAACTCAAAGTCAACGCCAAAAAAGTCAACACAGTCCAGAAAAAGTCAACGCAGGGCAGCAACAATAAAGTCAACGCAGCTCCAACTTCGGTCAACCTTTTGACCTCGACTTTTGTGCCAATGAGTACGGCCTTCAAAAATCGAACTCTCCACAAAATTTCAGCTCAAACGGACCATGCGTTGACCAAAGTCAATGCTGGTCAAACTTGCCCAGAAAAACAAAATGCTGGAACCAGATAATGGAACAAGTACACATAGAATGCCAGAACACTAAGCCATTTTATTGATCTGAGAATACATAGATAGGAATACAAGACAATCAGAATGAGTGCACCTATCCTTGCCCTAGGCAAGTGGAGTTCCTCTCAGAACAAATAATGGCTGCAGATAGGGACAGCGTCCTAGCTGGCTGAAGAACTGCTATGAAGAGCTGCTGCTGGAATGCACTGGAACTATGAGCTGGAAACTAGAAAGATGGTTGATCTCAATCCTCCAAACAAACCCCAGAAAATGTGAAACTGATGCTCCACCACCAATCTAGCCCTCACCAATGAAAAACGCTGTCTCTGCTAGTGACAGCGCAGGAGACAGATGAAACGCTGGCAAGAAGGGATGAATCCAACCACAAGTCCCCCAGATGAGATGATCTACTCCTCAGGGCTGGAAACACTGAAAAATGCTGCCAAAACCCCACACAAAGACCCTGCTCATCAGATCTGCGTCCTCCCTGACTGGATCTGCGTCTTCTTGTTCGGGACCGCGTCCCCATTCCCTCCGCGTCGGGACCGCGCTTCCTTCCGCAGCCAGACCGCCGGATCCGCGTCCCTCCCCCGTCCTCGCACCGCTCCTCTACCCGGACCGAATCGCGCTCCTCCTCGCCCGCATCCGGCTCCTCTCGCACCGCGTCCCTCCGCAGCCAGACCGCCAGGACCGCGTCTCTACCTATCCGCACCGAGTCTCTCTCACCGGGACTGGCTCGGACCGCGTCCTCCCTATCCGCACCGAGTTCCTCCCCGCTCGGATTCGGCGTCCCCACCGGACCGGGCCCCATTCTCTCACTCCGCGGCAGCTTCCGCAAGGGTATCTCCTTCTTTCCAAATCTCCACCGAAAACCACTGGCCGGTTACCAATTTAAAATCGGCGGACAATGTCGCAAAATAACCTTACTGTAAGGTGCACTCGAAGTCCCCCGAGGCTAAGGGTGATACCAAGAAAATAACCTTACCAGGGCAGGCACTCGAAGTCCCCCGAGGCTAAGGGTGAGATCTTCGAACGGAGACACTCGGTTGCACTAAACAGTGCTGCAGACCGACTAAACAACCGGCGTGCTGAAGCAGACAGAAGTCTAGCTCTCAATATCAATATCAAATCATGCATACCAAATGAAGTGGAAACCCCTCCTTTTATAGTGCCAAACTCCCTCCAAAACCTTAACTGCGTCCTTTACCCTGCACAGTTACCCTTGGGTCAGCGTGAGGCCTCCCCTCATACACGTGTGGACCCCCAAGGCCACCCCTTTAAGTTACAACGTCAATCAACTAGGAAAGCACTTTATTTTATAAAGTGAGATGACCCCTCTTATTTCTCACTTTATTTATTATTTTTAGCTAAAGCGGCAAAATTAAACAAAAATGAAATATTCCAATTAGCAAGGCTAATTGGGAATATTACAGTCTCCCCCGGCAAAACGTTGCTTGTCCTCAAGCAACTGAAGTGATGGATGCTGTAAAGTCTGCTCACTCTCCCCCGTGGCATCCTCATCCGGCAAAAATGTCTCGTTCTCAAGCAACGCCGGAACAAGCCTACTCTCTAGCTGATGCTCCCTGCCGATACTGCAAAATGTGCCTGGGTCCCACTGAAACCTCTCTGTCTCCTGCATCACCCTGATATGAAGGGATATCTCAATGCCAGGATCCCAAACTGGCCTCTCATGGTACCAGCCAATCAATAGTCCTCCCGGATCCCATCGCCACTGTGGCCAATAATCGCACAAGTCCCACGGCTCGGACTGTGCACCGCCTCTGGCTATGACTAATGATCTAAGCAGTGAAGACCACCAACAAGCATCAATGCTCTCGGGCTCCTGCTGTGATGTACCTGTGACTGCATATGCTGCCTCTCCAACTGCATACCAACTCATCACCTCTCTCCAATCCACGTCCTGACTCAATCCCATGCTGATCCTGCTCTCCTGAAATCGGGATGGAGTGCTGGAGAAATGATGTCCTGTGCTGCCCTGCCAGCTGGAATCTATAACCTCTGTTATGTCCAAGGGTCCCTGCCCGACTGTGCTCCCTACGAATAATACCGCACCATCTAGAGGGTACCAACTCATGATCTCTCGCCAGTCCATCCTAGAAGAAGAATCTGATGTAGCAACAACAACGGTATATGGAACAGGCCTGGGATGTTGCCGCCAACCTGTAATCAACTCCCACTGCTCTACCCTGTCTGTCAATGGAAGCTGCCTGTAGAAGGAAGCCCCTCTCTCTATAATGGGCAAAAGTGGGCAAGGTATGCTGCAAGCTCCATCGATGTACTCCTGGAGAGTGCTACCCACTAAAAATGCTACAGCTCTGCTGACTGCGAGTACGTCTATCTGTGCCTCATCCCAGTGTCGACCCCAAGATGGATGCTCCAACATATCCAACAGCTCCTGCTGTCTACTAGCCCCCCGCATAACAATCCCATCAACCTCCAACACCTCCAGAGGATATGGATCTGTAACAGCTGTCACCGTACTCAATGTCAATGCAGCTGACTGCTCACCCTGGACACTAGTATACAGCTTCAGTCTACTGTCACCATCCATGCATGACTGCCCTCGCTCCCCAGAAGCGACCTCAACTGATCCTATGGACTCATGTGAAAAGGAGTCCTCACCCTGGCATACAGAAGGAATGCCCTCCTGTTCTACCTCCGCCATCTCATCTGCATCGAACATGCCATCCATCCTCTCGACAAAGTGTCGATACAGTGTCTGGAGCCCAAACTCATACTGGGATACTACCTCTGCTGTACCCCGTATCCTCTGCTCATGCATGATCTCGACATGCCCTGAGGGAAAAATGATGCATGTCTCCCTCATGACCTGCTCCCCAAGCGTAGGTTCAGTGATGACTGATGCACCACCTCTGCAAAGGATCATCTCATCCCCCAACCTGTGGCTGTCAACTAGCACACCAACCCCGAGCCACTGCTGAGAAGTCTCTCCATCGATCCTGGGTGAACTACTCCCAAAGGTAAGCCCGAAGTCCCTGTCCATGAGTCTCTCTAGAAGCAATGCTCTAAGACCCTGCTGTGTAGCACCGTGTGCCCTCGCATACCACTGATCATCCATACACTCCTCAACATGCCACTGCACACTGAGGCATACCCCTGAATACTGCTGGATACCCCATGCTACTGCTGTACCACCCTGTACCGTCTCGTGCCCTGACTGTGTCCAGGAATCTGTCACTCCC